>JADLZN010004683.1:0-107273 GCA_018155175.1 Sinocyclocheilus anophthalmus
CCATTAAATAATATTAACAGACAACTTTTGATTTTAATAATGCATTAGTATATGTTAAAACTAACATTAACTCAGATTAATAAATGCTTTAGAAGCATTTGTCCAGCCTTATGTAACAAATGAAACCTTATTGTAAAGTGTTACCAAAAAACGTTTTTAATATATTTCGTTTTAGTTAACAACAACAACTACGACAGACTAAAGGCCTGTTCACTCTAAGATGATAATAATAAGTTTTAATAATGAGAATAGTGATGTTCACATCACAACTATAACAAGAACAACCCAGAGGAATGATATGATTGGAATCACTCAGAACGATTATTTTAGCTGAAAAACACTGACAGCCAATCAGAATCCACCTGACTTTAAAGAGCTTGAGCATTTGAAGCAGCAGGTGACAAAACTGCAGCGTGTGCTTACAATAAACATGCATTGGTGTTAGTCACTGTTACAGTTATCGTTCTTGATCTTTATCTCACGTACTATAGTTTCTCTAGTTAGTGAATCGGGATGCAGTGTGTTTTATTCCTCACCTGGATGGGTGGATATGGGCGGCTGGAACGCCAGCTCATTATGCACTGACCCTGACAGACAAAGAGAAACATTTAATGATGAGAGTAAAACAGGCAGTGATGGTAGTTAGGGGCAGTTCTAGTGACTCACAGTACTGGCCCGTATGAGGAAGAGGAGGGTGGTGCTGCAGGTGGCCGTTCTGATGAGGGATGCTGGGAGGAAAAGTGCTTCCTCTGGGCCATGAGCTGGGGGCATCTAATGGAGGAAAACATGTGGATATCATACACTCTCAGAGCTATATCAGAGCATCAGGTACCAGGACAATGTTCATTTGACAGATGGGCTATAGCTAGAAGATGCATGAAGTGCTGCATGACATGTAAATAGGCGATGCATTCTGTCCTGCTGGTTGCACAAATGGAAGAAATACTGACTTACTGGTTGGACCTGCAGCCATACTGGTGAATGCAGAAGTGGAGGCGGAGCTTGCGGAGTCGGCTGGCGGCAGGAGGGCGGGGCTGTTGAAAGCGTCAGGCGGGGCAGAGGAAGAGGCTGTGTGCTGGATGGTTTGAATACTGTGACCTCCATCAGCAGCAGAATGAGACGGCTGACCATCGAACTCATCCTTCACCAGGGGATCTACACTCGGACCCAACAGAGAATAGGCAAGCAGGTCTGAGAGAGAACGGAGGAATAATTTTTATGCCCTGCACCATTTATCGAGACTTGTATCTTGCATTTAAGCATCAGCTTCAAATCTAAGATAGTTCTTCTAGACACACAATGAGTCCATAATGTGTCAAGTTGAGTTATATAAAGATATCAAATGAATGTGGAGCAGCTAAGATTGATTGAGAGAAAGTTGAGGGTCTCTGACTTTGTTCTGATCTGAGTATTACAGGGCTGTTTATAGTACCAGTCTCCCTCCTTTTTCCTTTTCTTCCTTCCCTTTTTTCCCCCCCCCCCGTTTCCTTTTCTTTTTTTTTCTTTTTCTCCCTTCTTTCCCCCTCTTTTTCTTCTTTTTTTTTTTTTTTTTTTTTTTTGAGAACATATCTGAGACTATGGATAAGCCAGAGCAGATGAAGTAATGCACTGAAGTCTCTTAACATTCACCCTGTAAACGTTGCTGCTGGATGCTGAGGCGAGTTCTCCATCACTCCAGACGAAGCAGAAAACGCTCATAAATGTGACAAATGAACCTGACACAGCGCAGCCCTCTGCTTCACATAAAATGAAAAGCAATGTCTTTAAGCACGAAGGCAAAGTTCCAGATAAGTAAAAGCAGCGAGACTCACACGGAGCGCCTGCGGGACACAGATATACAGCATCACACATGAAGATGATCGCGAGTTACTTTCTCCTGTTTATTTGACCGACGGGTTTAATACAGTAACACAGGTTCTAGAAATCTTTTCTCAGATATTAGAAATAGAAACACTATAACACATTAGTGCGGCCAGTGTAAGTCTGTTTGGCAATTTTAATATGAGTAAGTCTTAATGAATTTTACAGTAAAATAGGTTATGCAATAAGGAAAAATGTAAGGTGGGAATTAACTGGATCATGAAAAGCAAACTAGTTCAGTAGGATTTACATTGAAACAATTTTCCCTCAGAAATGGCTAGTAAATTTCACAAATAATTATAAAGAAACAGCAAGTAACACGTTGAATAAAATGTGAAATTTCAAAGTAGAAAGAATGAATGGTATTTTATTGTAAAACATACAATAAAACTTTGAAAAATGTATTTTTGCAGTGTATGGATGATATAAAAAAAGGGATTTTGTAACAAAGTCTCACTGTAAAATATAATAATATATACAAAATATTTTTAAGTTTTAATTCAGCTAGTTGCCTAGGCAACATTTCTCAGATTTTATTTAGTTTACCTTGATATACTAAAATAACTTCAACTGAAATAAAAATTAATAAAAACTATAGACATAAATAAACAAGATCTACTAAACTTGACAAAAACACCAACAACATTCAAAAACTTACCTAAAATCAAATGGAAAACAGTAATCTAAAATAAAATCTAATCAAATAGTAACGTCATTGATTGTTGCCAAGGCAACATTTCTTATTTTCATTTAGTTTAAGATGAAGTACTAAAACTATTTAATAAAACTAAAATTCAATAAAACTACACAGACATTAAAAAAAACTAGTATAAATAATAAAAACACAACAAAATCACTAAAACACAAACTAAAATTAAAATGGAAAATAGAACAATTCTAAATATTAATAAAAATTATAATCATATCTCAATGATACTAAAACATTGGAAAGTTTTTTTAAGAGGAAGAGCAAGCTATTATATTTTGATTAATGAGTACAACCCAAAAAAAACTCCTATAATTAAAAAAAAAAATATTAACCCAAAAACAAAAAACAATTATCAAACCCCCGCCCATGTCTCTTTGTTGCAATATTGATGCATACATTTGGAGAAGATGACACCCTATGCATGCATAACGACCACGAGTTTCTTGATTTCTGTGATTTATCATGATTACCAGTTTACGTACTTTGTTCTGCAGATTAGCTTTTCTTATCCAAAGCCACAATGAGAACCAAAATTCATATACCAATTTGTACATACACGAGCATACACAATATTCCCACGGAGGAATCAATTATTACCCAAAACCTACTTAGGGGTATGGAGTTCATATGGAAAACCAATTCACAGATCAACATTGATGGGTTCTTATGCTTGATCTTGTGTAAACATGCACACAGTTTTGGTGCATTGTGAGGTTTCAATTCATAGTCATTGTGAATATAGCATTTTAGAATAGTGATTAGTTCGCTGTTTATTTGTGCAGCGTTCTTCTCTTGTATGGGACTGAAATCAGTTCTAATCCAAAGCAGGCCTTCCCTTCGATCGTCCACCCTCTGATTTTTAGCCTCAAATCTGAGCCATTCCTGAGGGTCAACAGGTGCATACAGAGAGAGAGAAACCAAATCAAATGTAAAAATGCAAAAGTCAATGGATGTTTCTAACAAGCCCCCAGTGAGACATGCCTTTAGTTAACATTTGAGTAATCAACAAATTGTATAAAGTTTGTAGTTACAACTACACTGGATAAATATGTAAAAATGGTGTTTACCTTTTAAAAAAACTAGAAGCTGAAGTACTAAAATTGAAAATAAATCTAAAGCTAAATAGAAATATTAAAAAAACTAATAAAAATGACAAATACCTCCCCGCCTGTATATCTAGACTTATTCAATATTAACTTCTAAATTGATAAAACTGAAAGTACCTAATTAAAAGCTACTAAATACTGTAATAATATATAAATAAAATATAGAAAAACTGCTATCAACCACACCCACATTTCATTAACCCTAAAACCCTGAGTCAACTCAAAAACCTGCAAGACTAAATCTTAAAAGCCTAAACACGATTTATTCTGTGCCCATAAATAAAAGCACAACCAAGCCCCATAACGGAAATTGACTACTGAAAAACACTTATCACACTAAGACCTAATGTAACATATTAATAAATACAAATTACAAAATAAGACACTAAAAAATTATCTAAAGCTTTTAAATAGAAATATAAAAAATAAAAGACAAAAGCCCATAATAAAACTAAAATAAAAATATCACATTAAAGCTCATTTAAAATATTAATACTAATACTAAAACTGAAAATAGATCTATAAAGCTAAATAGAAGCATATTTTTAAAGAATATTAATTTTAAAAAAGCCCATAACAAAATTGCCAAAACTAAAATTCAAATGAAAACTGAAAATATCCCCATAAACGATCATCAAAAGCTGAAATACTATTATATTATATAATGTCTATGTATTTAATACTATAAATAACACTAAAGTAACAGTTGTGAAGTGAAGTGATAAACTAAAGTTATAACTACACTGGATATAAATGTGAGTTGTGTTTATCTGTGCAAAAGCCGCCGTCACAAATCGAGGATGGTGTTGCTTTTCTGTAGAAGCACAGAAGAGTTGTTCCTGTGACATCAGGATATCCGCCCCACCCCCCCCCCCCCCCCCCCCACCCACCACCCTCCCCCCCTTTCCCCCCCCCCCCCAAAATCCCCCCTTCCCGTTATTTTTAAGAATGCTGTGCTTCTTTCTTCGGCCAAACAGAGCAAGTCTAAAGGCCTTTGGAGCTCATTGTGCTAATTGGCTCGTCAGAGGGAAGGCAGTAATTATGCGTTCTGTCAAACAGTCCCAGCATTCTCTCCGAGGCCGAGGGTTCCCATGCCAACCGCCCTCGACTGCACCGCGCTGGGCATATGTGTGCAACATGGACCCATGGGTGTGTTGTGTGTACTGGTTTATATATCCTGGTGGGGACTTAAACCTGACTACACACAGACTTATGGGGACTCGTGTCACAGTGGGGACTAAATTGTGGTCCCCATGGGTACAAACGCTTATAAATCACACAGAATAAGTTTTTTGAAAATCTAAAAATGCAGAAAGTCTCCGGTGAGGGGTAGGTTTAGGGGTAGAGTTAGGGTAAGGGGATAGAAAATACAGCTTGTACAGTATAAAAACCATTACGCCTATGGGATGTCCCCATAAAACATGGAAAACACAAACATGTGTGTGTGTGTGTGTGTGTGTGCTGGTTCCTGTGTCTGGTGTTGTGGGGGCGTGTTTTTTGTGTGGAGTGTGGGGGTGGGGTGTGATGTGAGTGTGAGTGTGTGTGTGTGTGATGTGTGTGTGTGTGTGTGTGGTGTGTGTGGTGTGTGTGGTGGTGTGTGTGTGTGTGTGGTGTGTGTGTGTGTGTGTGAGTGTGTGTGAGTGTGTGTGTGTGGGAGTGTGAGATGATTGAGTGTGAGTGTGTGTGTGTGTGTGTGTGTCGTGTGTGTGTGTGTGGTGTGTGGTTGTGTGTGTGTGTGTGAGAGAGAGAAATAGTGTGTGTGTGTGTGTGTGTTTGTGCTGTGTGTGTGTGTGTGTGTGTGTTTGTGTTTACGTTGACTTCTCACTCTTGGAAAAAAAAGTCACCAATTCAGAGGAAGATTGTCTGTTGACCGCCTTCACGTACAAAATGCTTTTAACGTTGGCAATAGATTTAGATAATAGATCACAGGGAGGATAATTTCAGTGTCTTCTACAAAAAAGAAAAATTAAATAAACATGACAAAAAGCACTATAACATTTGCATTACATTACAGAAACACTGATACATAAACTGTATTCAGTATGGTACAACTATAGTGGAAAAAGATGTAATATTTACCCTGAAAAAATTTGAAAAATAAAAAGGTTCTAAAATTGAAAATAAATCTAAAGCTAAATAGAAATATTAAAAAAACAAAAATGAATAAAAATGACAAAAGCACGTAATATATCACAAAGCAACTTCAAACAACATACCATAATACTATATAAATAATAATAACTACAATAACAATTGAGAAACAAAGAACATAAAGTGATGAATAAACTGTAAAAATTTGAAGTTAAAAATGCTTTGATTTTATGATTAATAATGGTTTACTAAAAATACTAAAAAATAAAAGTTTAAGGTTCTGAAATTATAAACTAAACAATAAATATAAAGCTTCATATTAACATTGAAATATCAAAAAAAATTAATAAGGGACAATTGTCGTAACAAAATACTAAAAACTGAAACAAATTAAGCTAAATATAAAAAAAACTCATAAAAGTTTAAAACTGCAAATACAAATGACTAAAATTATAATCACAAAACATCTGAAAATTTCATACATAGTGTAATAGGATATAAATTAATCTAAAATAACGTGTGAAGCACGATCTATGAAGTGATGAATAAACGCTGTAAAAAAATATATTTTTCGAAGTTGTAAATAAAACAAATATTACTGGATAAGGTTTTTTACCGTTAAATACTATTTTAGTTTTTCTACTTCAAATGTCATGTTTAATTCAGTGTTACTTGCAATTTCTTTAGATTTACTAGCTACTTTCTGAGTGATTGTTATTCTCAATAATGTTAGGAGAAATAATCAGTTTAATTGAAAATAACAGCTGAAAGGGGGGAAAAGTAAAATATAAACTATAGATGAAAAACTGAAAAAACTGAAAATAGAACTAATTGAAATGAAATAAAATTACAGTAGAAAAAAAGCTAACTAAAAGTGGACATGGAAAACTGAAAATAAAAGCTATTCAAAATACAAAATTATAATAAATGCAACAATAGTATTCAAATAACACTAGAATAACAGCTCTGTGTAGAATGAATGTATAGTCAATATACAATATATCCATCAAAGTACAGTCAAGACATTTAATGTTACAAAAGATTTCTATTCCAGATAAATGCTGTTCCTACTTTCTACATTATTTCCATGATTTTTCAATACAACTTTTCTCATTTGTCAAATCAGTTTCTACTAATGTTGTTCAGGTAACATAATATTTTGTGATTTAATTAATGCATTAATTGTGCTTTCAGTCATGGTAAAAACCTTTTGTCAATTCAACTTAAAGAGTTAAATTAACTCCAAATAAGTTTAGGCAACCATGCGTAACCATACGTTACATGGAGAATTGTAATAAACTATATGTAGTTAACTAAAAATTATGAATTTGTAGCTATATAATATTTATTATATTCACAATTTTAAACATTTCTGAGTGAACTGAAAGTTTATTGTAATGATACCTTGTTTGCTGAATAAGTTTATTGAACATGATTAATACATCAACATTTTCAACAGTGATAATAATCAGAAATGTTTCTTGAGCAGCAGAACAGCATATTATACTGATTTCTGAAGATCATGTGACGCTGAAGACTGGAGTAATGATGCTCGAACAATACGCTGCACATCACAGAAATACTTTACATTTTACATATCCTTATATAGAAAATATCTATTAACTTACATAATATTTTACAATATACTGAATAATTTTAACTAGTAATCATGAAGGACTTATTAGAATTAATGGATGATATTTCTGTATCAGTTTTTTTTTTTGTCATGGATTTTTATTTAGAACCACAATAACATATGAAAAAATAATATAATTTTTTACAAACACAACTACAATACAAAAATACATAAAAACAACTTAATAATAATATAAAAAAATCGTTCAAAAAAAGATTCCCCCCTACCTTTGATATTGTACTTAATTTTTTCAAGTAAAAAAAAAAGACCAAATCTTTGAGCCAAACTGAAATAGAGGGGGGTTTAGGAGAGGTCCAAGATAACAGTATTCTGCGCCTAGCAAGAAGAGATGCAAAAGCTCTGCCGTCAGCCTGTCTCCGGCTTAAAGGCTGACACCGAGAAGCAACACCAAAGATTGCAATCAAAGGGCAAACAATTAACTCGACCCCTAGGACATCAGAAACTATTTTAAAGAAAGAATTCCAAAAGTTTTGCAACTTGGGGACAAAATGCAAACATATGACTGAGGTTACATGGTGAAAGTTTACATTCATCACACAAATCTGAAACACTGGGATATATTTGAGAAAGTTTTGCCTTCGAAAGATGAGCTCTGTGAATGGTTTTAAACTGTATAAAGCTACGTCTGGCACACGAAGTGATGGTACGTACATTGTCTTATACTCTACTCCAAATGCATTCTTGGTAAGCAGAATTGACTTCTTTCAAAAACATTTAAAAAACCTCACACTTTCGAAAAGAAGACAGAATATACTGATCAGTCGTGCATTCACTTTAAATTATTTATGATGTTTAGTGCTTGTCGGCAGCATATTTATCATGGTTATTGATTTTATACTTCTTTTAAAGTATTCCAAACAGACAGAACACATAATCCTTCCCACAGACTACTCTAAACCCAAAACCTAAGAGAAAACTCTCTTTAAAAACTTCATTTCTGGTGCACTTTTACCTTTGAGGACGTCTCCAAAGGGACTTTTTGTCTGGTTTAGTTCACTTCTGAACCAGACACACACACGGCTTTGCGAATCCACACACAGATCAAGCTACTCTTTCTTGCCTTGTAGTTTTAAAAATGTATGCGTTGTGGATTTTAAGCTGAATGAGACTTGAAATGAACAGATGTGGGTTTGTTTCAGCGCTCCTGATATATGCGGCCCAGGACTGATTTCTATTTAACTACGCTGCTGATGATGATGATGATGGTAATTGCCACAGAGATGAAGAGAGGTCATGTGACCGAGGGGCCCAGCTGCCGGTGAGGGAGGTTTCATCACACACACAGCTTGAATTGAAAGCAACCCCCATCAGGACGGTTTCCCCATCTGACAGAAACTACATAACACCCCTCTTCGGAGTCTATATTGGCATTTTGTTGAGGGGCTTTTCTTCTCTATGTTAGGGCGACTGCGTAAAGGAACCTAGTTCCACCCCCATTATATAAGATTTACAAATCTGCTGACTAAATTTACCTGTCCCCGAGATGTAGAAGGAGTTCTGTTTCTTCACTATAGTGATTTGCGATGACATGTAGCATTGCATCACTTGCTCAGCAATGGATGCTCTGCAGTGAATGGGTGCCGTCAGAATGAGCTTTTTTTTCACTTGGAAAAATTAAAAAATAACAATCAAGTGTAACTAAACCATTTTTTAAAATATCCATCGAAATTAATTTTTTCGACACCTTAAATTATCGACAAGACTCAATTCTGTTCTTTTTTAGGAGATTTCTACCTCGTGTTTTGGTATTTTTGTCAACCCTGTTACCGACACAAGCGTTAGTTTAATTAGAACTAAGTAATAGTTTTCACATATATGAGCAGCATTTTAGTCCCTCTTTTCACTGAGATTGTTTCAAATTTTGGATTTTTTTATATTTATATATTTGTTATTCAGATGACCAAGAACATCCTAATTTTGGAGGGTGACCTCGTCAATAAAGAAAAATATATATTTTTAGAAGAGAGATAATTTTGCAAATTAAAAGTCCTGCTTGAAAAAAATAAATCATAGTGAGGGACAGGCCAAAAACCTTACCCTTATCAGCATAAATGCTATTTAAATTATTTAAAATAATATTTAATTGACTTTTTTGATGTAATATTGATGAAAGAATACATAGTATTGTTATGTTTTTAAATTGCTAATTTATTTGTTGTTATATTAAAGCTATGTTTGATTATTTTTTAGTGATGCAAAACGTACCAATTCATGATGACCCCAAAAGAGCTGATAAAAACATCACAATTAATCCACATCAGTTCATCAGTTAACATCTTGAGAAGACAAAAGCTGAAACAAAACCATCATCAAGACATTTTAACTTCAAACCTTTGCTAAAATCTATAATCCATAATAACGCTTCCGGTGAAATAGGTTTATGGGTGATCAGGTGAGAAATCGCACCCGATCAAGTCGCGTTTAAACAGCTTAAACAACATGTGGCTGGATTGGATGTGAGAGACAAAAACGAGGATGCACTTTAACGGGAGCGGAAGAGTTATTATGTGATTAGTGTCTTATATTTTGGTCCGAAACATTTTTAAAGTTTAAAAACATCTAAATGATGGATTTGTTTCAGCTTTTTGCTTCTCAAGATGTTAACTGATGGACTGGAGTGCTGTGGATTACTTGTGGATTTTTGTGAAGTTTTTATCAGCTGTTCGGACTCTCATTCTGCCGGCACACATTCACTGCAGAGCATCCATTGCTGAGTCACTGATGCAATGCTACATCTCTCCAAACCTGATGAAGAAACAAACTCACCTACACTCTAAAAATAAAGGTGCTTCAAAAGGTTCCTCAAGCGATGCCATAGAAGAACCATTTTTTGGTTCCACAAATAACCATTCAGTCAAAGGTTCTTAAAGAACCACCTCTTTCTTACCTTTTTATAATCCGAAAAACCTTCTTTTCCTCACCGTGTCCAAAACCAGCAGTCTCTTTCGTGTATATACACAGAATCGTTACGCTCAGAGGTTAAAGGTTCTTTTTTTTGGAACCATTGAGATTTCAGAAAGTTGTTTCTTCTAGGGCATGTGATAGTCACCTATTGTTAAGAGTGTACATCTGTGGTATCTTGGCCTGCACGACTTGCTGAGGACATATCAGCAAAAAAAATCTCACCAAAAAATGGGTGACCTTTCATTCATTTATAGTTACAGATAACCTAATAACTTAATATGATGCAGATTGATCCCCAGTCATACCGCATATATTTTAAATGATTAAACAGGTGAGAAAAAAGTATCAGTTTAGTCTGCCACTTGCTCAAAAAAATCATGCATAGTTTATTATCAACTACTTGCATCTATTTTTACCAGTAACATTTATCATATTTCATAAATGCAATGTATTCCTTTTTTTGAGTGAGGATTTCATCCCTCTTACGACCAACCCGTTTTGACAAAAATTTTCTTATAGTGATGGTGGACGTGGCTAACACACCACCACTCCAAACCTACTGTTCAATGTTTATTAAATTTCCTTCGCTAGAATTACTACCAAAAACATTATAGCATGCATTTTTTTTTATGAGCTAATATGCTTTTTTCAATTATTCTGTTTCGCGTTCTGGTTACTCGTGTATCAGGTGTTTTGTTGACCTCACTGCGTTTGTCCCTCCCCCTACTTTTAACCAGCCTGTTGCACTACTGGCTTCCCTTCTTCAAGGGGGCCCAATGCTAGACGTTCGTTTTTATGTTTACAGCCCCGTCTTCTCCGCATATTGATACACTCGAATTAAAAATCTCATATAACATTGGCATTTGATTCAGCAGGATGATGTTTTTAGCCTCGAGACGGATTGAAAAGGCAGTTTGATTACTGGTCCGCACACAATCTTGTTTGGGGGGGGGGGGGGTTTTTGGGTGTTTGGATGCTAAACAACACAATGGATGAATGGGAGACACAAACCGCATGACTGACAGTGTTTTTCTGGGTTCTTGGCTCAGCAAGTGTGCTGTTCTGAACATTTGCCATAAGAAAAATCTCTAATATCTCCATTGTTTCTCCTAGACAGCACTGAGATTAAATGGAGAGATTGTTCCATGGAGGTCTTTGCATAAGAAAAGAGAAAAAAGCATGTCAGATCCCAAAGTATACGCAATCATAATCAGAGATCTCAAACATTTCACAACAAATGATTTTGGTTTTACCTCTCCAACTGGATGATAACTAACTTCTCAGTTGGGATTCCCTCAATTTGTGTGCTGTTTCAGTGTTATTTTCTGTAAATGGTCAGCTTGAAGAAACACGATGAGACCTGGGTCTCCTTTATCAACAGCTGTTTCAACGTGTTAACCATTTTTTTTTTGTAATGTTTGGTTGCTATTGTAAAAGAATGCTCGCAGCCTTCACGTGTTTTTGACATTGTGTGTGTGTGTGATTAGTATTTTTAGTGATGATCAATAAACTGGCGCATTGATTATAATACAGTCCCAATATCTACTCCTGTCACTCATTATCCTCAGTAAGAAAAGTTTTATGCATCTGCACTCTCACCTGTTCTTTTCCAGATTCATTAGTCTCCTCATATGAGCGCAAACAGTCACGGAACAATAGTGTTAGATTACAGAGCAGAGCAAGTAATCAGAGCGTATTCAGCGCTCACTAAACAAACACAGAGAAAACACACGTCTGTGACTGATGTGAAGGCCAGCCTCACAAACCAGCAGACCGCAATCAAGCAGACAGTAAATGCATTTCAGTCACCACCACACTACATTAAATTCCCCCCCAAGGATGATTGGTTAAACTCTTTGCTAACACTTTACTATAAGGTTTAACATTAGATAAATGCACTAATTATTTAAATGCATTACATTTTTATCAATTAGTTAATGCTGTGTTCTGAGTCCAAATTGGGATAATAAAATAAAACCTAACCTAATTTCAACATTTTGATTTTCGCCGCACCCTCCGCCCTACCTTATTAATAATCAAAGTTGCATTTTTGTTGTGTTATTATTCCTAAAGGGCACACCTTGACGTCTACTACTTGCATTTTACTTTTTACCTATTTGTCGATTCACCCCCCGCCTCGAGTTTCTTACAGCTTACTTTTCCCCCAGTACAGGTTGGCACCCTGGCTATTTACACTATTCCGCACCGCTGACACGGTACCCCCCCCTTACCTTGCATAGGCAACAAAATGCTTCAATCTGTGTTCGTATTTTCGTTGTTTTTACAAACTTACACGTTTATTTAATCGTTGCAAAATATGTTTAAAAATTGTAATAAAATAATAGTAATTAAATAACTGTCAACAAAATATTAATTATTAATTATTATTATTATTAATTTGATTTTATAAAAAATATTAAATTCAATATTCATCAGTGATTAAGGAAAATAATTCAGTTTATGACATACAACAATTCTGAATATAATCTGAAATAGCAGTTTTTATCTTCTCTGCGGAATAGTTAATATATATGTATTAAATTTCATCATAATAACACGCCAAAATAACCTGGATTTTATGATTCATTGTTTTGTGCCTCGCTTTTTATTAAGTCTAGATATTTTTATAGTGTCCTCTCCCTCTATTGGGTTCCGTTTCAAACACAACACGCAGCTTTTGTCTTCTCCAGATGTTCACTGATGGACTGGAGTGCTGTGGATTATTGTGATGTTTTTATCAGCTGTTTAGACTCTCGTTCTGACGGAACCCATTCACTGCAGAGCATCCATTGCTGAGACACTGATGCAATGCTACATCTCTCCAAATCTGATGAAGAAGCAAACTCATCCTAAGCTTGGATGACCTGAGGGTGAGCACATTTTCAGGTCGTTTTCATTTGCGTGTTTATATGCTGTAATATATAAAACAAAAAAAAAAAAGTATTGCTCATTGATGATGTGTTTTGTGTTGGCTAAGACTACATTTTTACTAGCTCTTGGCAGATGGTTGGTTGTTTTAAGCAGTCTTGACTCTATTTTAATCAACTTTTTTCTTATGTACGTCAGATGAGACGCTCAGACTCAGATGGTTTACACAAACTCAAAGCCCGTAGAGTAGGCTATATTTGAACAGTTGACTGTTTCACACACTTGTGCTCTCATTCAGAGCAAAGCGTTCACAATGCAACTGCATATTACAAGATTACCCAGGAAACACTGCAAATATTCACCACACAGAAGGAGAGACGGAGAAAAAGACAGACAGACATTCAGTGGCCTCAAAAATCTCTGAATGTCACTGCATCACATCTTCAACATCTGTTTGTTTTAGCATTTCAATGTTTTGCTTGAAAAGTTTGTTTGTGATTCATATTGCACTTGCAATCTAATGCACTGACATTCAGATATTTTAATGTGGCAAACTCACATAAACACGCAGCAGAAATGGTTTAAAAGATAATGAGGTGTTTTCACAGACTTCAGTTAAACAGAACTACAGACGCAAAAAAAGGCCTACTGCTGATATTTTTCTCTGTCCCGATAAATGGCTTCTTATAATAACATAATTATAAAAGTTAACCCTAAATAGGCCTATAGCTATTCAGAGAAAACAGCTCATGAAACTTTAATTCCGTAAATCTGTAAACAGACACCTGCAATTTATACACATGCATAATTCATATGGATAAAGTTTCATATCAGATATGAAAGGCACTGGATTCTGCTCATTAAATCTATAACCAGCGCTTTACTGCTGCAAACAATCTCACACATGCTTTAAACGACACACACTGAAGGATCAAGCAGCTTTAATCCTGGATTCATCTCAACCGCACGCACAAACACACACTCACTCACACACACACATACAACATCCCACATCACGGCTCACCCACACTCACACACACACACGCACACACACACACACACACACACACACACACACACACACACACACACACACACACACACACACACACACACACTCACACACACACACCACATACAGACACCACACACACACACACACTCACACTCACACTCACACTCACACCACACAACCCCACACCACACACACACCACACAACTCACACACACACACACAGACATCCATACACCAACCCACACACACACTCCTATACACACACACAACTCACACACACACACAAACACACACTCTCGCTCTCTTTCTCTCTCACACTCACACTCACACACACCACACCACACACCACACGACACATACAGACCACACACACACACACACACACTCAACACACACCACACACTCCCACTCACACACACACACACTCACTCACTCACAAACCACACACACACACCACACACAACCACACACACACCCAATCACACACACAACACACACTGGGCATTAATAAACTCTTTTCATAACTCCAGTGTATTAGTTCAGACCTGCCAGGAGATGCGGGGGTCTTCACAGACACCAACCCTGAGATCGACCGTAAAAGCCGTGTTAAAAAAGGTTCCTCCTCCTGTCAACTGGCAGTTCACATCAGTAGAGAATAGCACCATCTACAGGCCTCATTCACAAGACTTCCGAGGTCAATTAGTCTTTCGAGTTATTTTACCTTTACAACAACAGTCCGTTTGACTCTTTATGTCCGCAGACTGTGTGGCCTTTTGGTATCGATATTATTTGAATCAATCAATATTTACACACTGTTTTGTAGCGCAAATTAGTGCAGGTTACTGTTATTTCTAATTTATTTACTTATTATTTGTTTACTTATTATTATTTTAATTTTGTAATACTTATTATTAGTTATATATTATTTCAAATATTAGGTGATTAACTAAACCTGAAAGTCCGCGGTACTTAGCTCAGAAAATAGCTTACTTTAACGATGGAATAATATAAATAACATATAATGTTTTTTTTGAAAAGTGGCAAATAATTAAAAATAGTAAATATAAAAATAAATAATACATTTTAATAAATTAACAAAATTTATAGAATTAAACATTAATATAAACATGGATTTTAAAAAAAAACTAAGGTGAACAAGAATTTAAAATAGCTTTATGTTTCTCCAGTGGGTTTTGATGAAAACGCCTGTGTATGAGGAGCTTTTAGCGCCACCTACAGGATCAACTCATCAATTCAACGTCTTTTCAATCACTACCAATCTAGACGATTGATATAACTACAGAAATTTAAAAAGTGCAAGTAATAATTGAATAAATACAATTTAAATAATGTTCAATTAAAGTATTCATTATGATTTTTTTTCTAATACATATAATTACATTTATGGATTTATAATATTTTTATATACAAAACTATAATTGAATACAGTTAAATTTAAAAAGTGATAATAAAAACTAACTATTTGAAATAGTCAGTAGAGCTTCTTGACATCCAGTTACATATTTTTATTATGCTGCGTAATGCAAATAAAAAAATCATAATAATAATTTTAAGAAACAATTAATGAAGCGTACCATTTATGCTGTATTATGTACTATTTTAGTGTTGTACGGGTACCATTTCTTTGGTTTCAACAGCAAATTGCTAAAGCGTAATAGGCATTACAAAAATGTAACTAGATATATATATATTAGTGCAGGTTTCCAGTGTAATTCACACTTCCGCCACATGAGGACGCAAGAGCCTCACTGTCAGAACCTTTGACCCCGGAGCAGATCGTCATCTGCATCTGAACAACGTTATTCATTCAGTCTGACACTCAGCATATGAAGAACATTTTAAAACTAATGTCATGTTTGCAGATTACATGCAAACAAGGAAGAAATATATATCTGTTGGAAATACAGACACTAGAAAGTGTCTCCTATATACATCAGCACTTGCATGATTGCTTCAGAAAGTCTCCGTCTGATCAGCGACGACCGGTTCCCACCCAATCGTCCCCCCCCCCCCCCCCCCCCCTGGACAGCCTCCCTCGGAATGTACACCACCACACCCACGTCCATCGCCCACTTACACACACATACATTCGACTACACCTCATAGACAATGATCTCCATGGCAACGTAGCCAATGACTTATTCAGACGAATGAAGGCCTGTAATTAATGCTGTCACACATGAGCCTATAATTCCCTCTCTTCTCGCTCTCTCACACACACACCACACATACACAGTCCCCACACACTCTCACACAAACACACACAGTCACACCACACTCCACACACACACCAGTCACACACACACACACAAAACCCACACACACACACACACAACACAAACACAAACACACACACACAAAAACACACACACACTCACACACACTCTCACACCCACACACCCACACACACAAACACACCAGGTTGTTTTTTGTGAAAGTGGGACATCTCATAGGCGTAATGGTTTTTGTACTGTACAGACCGTATATTCTATTGCCCTACACCAGCCCTACACCTAAACCTACCCCTTACTGGAGACTTTGTGCTATTTCAGATTTTAAATACACTCCATTCTGTGTGATTTATAAGCGTTTTGAAAGTGGGGACATGGGGTAATGTCCTGAATAGTCACCTTCTCCTTGTAATACCTTTGTTATACCTTTGTCATTATACACATTTGTCACAAAAACGCACAAGGCGCACACACAACCACACACACAACACACACACACCAAACACATCCATCCTGAATTTGCCATTGAGCTCTGAAGATGGTTTACTAACGTGCCAGATGAATTTTCACCTTCGGATAATGGAAACCGGGAAAGATCCCACAATGTGCATGAAGAAAACATTAAAGAAACAGCCTAGCATCCACATAACACCACCCGAACACCACTAGCCACCTACAACACATTCAAAGTTCCGTCAATTTAAGTCGATAAAAAAAAAAAAATTTTTGTGTCAAGTTTTGGGTCAGCAAGATATTTTTTTAAAGAAATTAATACTTGTATTCATTAAGGATGCATTCAATTGATCTAAAGTGACAGTAAAGACATTTATAATGTTACAAATAGATTTCTATTTCAAATAAATGCTGTTCTCTTGAACTCTCTATTCATCTGTGAATCCTGAAAAATAAAATGCATCACAGTTTCTACAAACTATTCAGCAGCACCACTGTTTTCACACATTGATACTAATCCGAAATGTTTCTGACGCAGATCATCATATCTATACGATTTTCTGAAGATCATGTGACACTGAAGACTAGAGTAATGATGCTGAAAATACAGCTGCGCATCCCAGAAATACATTACAGTTTAACAGAGATTCACATACACTCTTAAAAATAAAGGTGCTTCACGATGCCATAGAAGAACCTTTTTGTCTAAATGGTTCCATAAAGAACCTTTAACAAAACCTGTTTCACAAAAGGTTCTTTGTGGCAAAAAAGGTTCTTCAATAAAAACTAAGAAAAAATGGTTCTTTTAAGAACTTTTCACTGAAAGGTTCTTTGTGGAACCAAAAATGGTTCTTCTATGGCATCGCTTGAAGAACCTTTTGAAGCGCCTTTATTTTTAAGAGTGTAGAAAACAGCTATTTGGAATTGTAATCATATTTGACAGTGTTTACTGTATTTTTGATCAAATAAATGACTTCTTGGTCGAAAAACATTACCAACCTTAAACTTTTGAATGGTAGTGTAATATACAATAATTTCCTACAAATGATAGTTCAAGTTGACTTTACTGTAAGTCGAAAAGAAAGAAAAATCTCACTGTACAGAAACCAGTCACAGCTTCAGACATTTGGACAAAGTGATTCATTTTTAATGCACTGAGAGAGAGAGACGGATCCGGTCCATCAACAGGCTTGACCTCTGACCCCTCGGATCAATAGGTCAACTGACCTGTGATTCTCTTTTGTTGTGTTACTAGTCCTGCCGATATTTCACTAATTACACCAGTGTGCCTCATTCTGAGCGGCTCAATAAACACGGCACACTTCGCTTGTTAAACGCATGAAATACCAGTTATGATTCAGCAGGGATTCATATACTTATTGATATATTTAAATTGGATTCTTAGCGTCAGAATACAATGAACTGACTGCAGATCTTAAGATATAAACATAATTTTCTGTAAAACTGCAAAGCGCTATTGAAATACATTGCACTTAACTTGAATCATTTTCATTTGTAGCAAGCATTTAATGAGAAATGTTAAAGTTGAGTTGAGTCCCTTGTGTTTTGTGGAGGATCTTTAGCAAATCCGAGCAGTTTGAGACTCGAGATCTCTTCAGAGGAGACACATGGGGGGTCTTTTCTCTGGCAAAGTCTCAATTGTTTCTCCGTTTAATCGCATTGCTGTCAAGGAGAAACATTTGAGCTACTAAAGAGATCTTTGTGGTTTTTCTTTCCTACAACAAGTTAAAGGAAAGCAGTCAAACAGTGATGAATCCCCAGATGTAAACTACAGTTAATGTGCCTGATGAAATTTGTTATAATGTGTTTTATAAGAAAATATAGCTTCTAAATACAGTTTTTATATTAAATGTAGACTCAAAAAATAGGCCTAAATTTAAGATTTATGTATTTAAATTGCATATAAAATGTCCGTTCATTTGAATTACGCACAGTTTTAATATAAACAAACTAATAAACTTATCGTGATGCTCATTTGTCAGTCATAAACAAATAAAAAAGACAGTTGATCATTATGCATGAAATGCATTAATTAAAATAGCTTAGAATCAGCATAAATCCTGAATAATAGATAATATAATAATAATAAGCATAAATAATTACATATAAATATTAAGTAAAAAATACATGAAAAATAAAAATCCGTTAAATGGGAGAAATAAGGACCCTATATTAAAGAGGAACAAGCAATGCGAAATAAATTCAGGACTACCTTTGATTAAAATTAATTATCTTGCTTTAAGCCAGTTATTTTAATCCTTTTATTTTATTTATTTAAATCCTTTATTTGTTTGTTTATATTGTTTATTAATTCCTTTATTTATTTAATTGTTTAATACTTTATTTAATCCTTTATTTCTTTATTTCTTTATGCAGGTTTGGTCCTCCGTATAAACCTGTTCACTGTGAAAACAATTACATTTATTCAGTTAAAGTATGAAGATGTTTAAAAAATGGCTAGCTGTGGAACAAGCAATATTTAATTGGTTAAAATGTATGAGATTAAAACAAGATGTATTTATTGATTATAATCATATAAACCTGGTTATTGTGTATTTAAAACACATTTGATTTACAGTATTAGTACTATTACAGAAATCTGACCCGTTTCAAATACATGATATATGAAATATATACATGTATACATATGATACATGACTGACAAATATGCATCACATGAAGTTTATTAGTTTGTTTAGGTTAAAACTGTGAAATCCAAATGCATGGACGTTTTATATGTAATTCAGCAAGATAAATCTGAACTATGTTCTGAGTGTACGCTGGGGTCTGTGTGTTGACAGAGATGGCTTAGTGGAAGTGAATGGCTGCCGTGTGTGTCATCTGCTGTGATCGTGGGAAACGCTTCTGGTCATATAGAGCGGCCGGCGCTCGTCTCCCCAGGCTGTCATTGGCATGTTCACACAACTTCCCTCGGCATTGTCCCGCCGCCGAATGGTGTCTGGCTCCGTGACCCCGCGACCCTGCTCTGAATATATGTTTAATTTGGTGAGAAAACTATGGGAACGCTGTGAAAATGATCTCTCAGCTCGCCGCGAGGATGCCGGACACAGAAAGTGTTCCTGCAAAATTAACATTGACTCATGAGCCGCCGATATGACATGTTCAATGATAAAAATTAATGCTTTCCTCGAGCCACAATTATTCAACAGTGAGACGGTTAAATCCACGAGAAAGCCAAAGAGTGCGTTTCTTCGACTTGACCTCTGCTTTAAAATGGAATTTGAATGAGTTGAAGGAGAGAAAGTCGCCCAGAGGAAGGAAACATGAAAATGAAGAGCGAAATCGTTTGATTCTCAGCTGAACGTCTCACATAGAGTTTCAGAGAAGATCTCACACTGTGCATCTTTATATGTGACCCTGGAGCACAAAACCAGTCTTAAGTGTCAATTTTTCAAGCTGAACAAATAAGCTTTCCATTGATGTATGGTTTGTTATGATAGGACAATATCTGGCCGAGACACAATCTGAGGGTGCAAAAAAATCTAAATATTGAGAAAATCGCCTTTTAAGTTGTTCAAATGAAGTCCTTAGCAATGCATATTACTAATCAAAAATTAAGTTTTGATATATTTATGGTAGGAAATGTACAAAATATCTTCATGGAACAAAACATACCATGACTTATTGATCACAGTGATAAGTGTGTGTGTGTGTGTGTGTGTGTGTGTGTGTGTGTGTGTGTGTGTGTGTGTGGTGAGTGTGTGTGTGTGTGTTTGTGTGTGTGTGTGTGTGAGTGAGTGAGTGAGTGTGTGTGTGTGTGTGTGTGTGAGTGTGTGTGTGTGTGTGTGTGTGTGTGTGTGTGTGTGTGGTTTGTGAGAGAGTGTGTGTGAGAGTGTGGGTGAGAGAGGTGTTGTGTTGGTGTGTGGTTGTGGTGTGTGTGTTGACTATACGTGTATTGGACCAAATGTCCTCACTTATATTGTGAAATATTTTGTCAACCTTTGTTTGAGACATTAAACTGGTCCTCATAGTTCAAAAGCTTACAAATCAGCCGGAAGATGTTGTTGATGTTAATCTAGTGTTCTGCACATGTTTCTGTGAAGGGTATGTTTAGGGGCTTGGGTTAGCTGATAGAAAATATAATTTACCTGATAGAAAATCAGTGGAAGCATATGCAATGTCTTCACTAAACATGTGTATGTGTGTGTGTGAATGAGTGTGTGAGTTAGATTACAGTATGTATATCTAACTGTATATAAAAACAATAGAAGTCTAGTGTGTGTGTGTTTGTAGGATGTCTACAGTCTTTGTCCATGTCTGAAGTCTGTCTGCATGGACTATTCACACACACACACACACACACACACTCCTGCAGGGATGTAAGGAAATGTCTGCTCATGCATTTGCAAATGCCAAAAAAATACATTATTACAATATTATGCAGAGATTTACAAATATGATCTGTAGAAAAGAAAAGAGCAGCACTGTTTCTCTGATGAGTGTGGAAAGTTTTGATAAAAACCGACAGTTTTTCCAGGTTTTCAAATAAGTCATAAACTGTCCCAAAGTTCATGCAAATTACTGGTTGAAAATATTATACATGGCCTCCCTCTAAGTGCTACATAGATTATAGTCAATATATACCATAAATACAATTTCAACATTTGTAAAGTGTTTATTTTGCTGTTCATTTAATGGAAGAATTAGAGATTTAACTTGAATGATAATTGCGATGATCTAAACTAAATCCTAAAAAGCATATTCTCAGATATTTTGTACAATAATCCCACATACTTTGTGTATTTATTTGTTTGTTTATTTACAAAGAGCTCTGCGCATCATAGTTTAGATCAATGCGTGGATCTAAATGATCAACATAATGATAATTCTAGTTCTATATTCAAGTCATCTTTTGTGAAATTGAAAGTATTTGAATCAAAACGCACTGCAGGGTTTTGCCTTTGAGATTTGATCTTTGAATGATTTTGTTTTCAGAAGTTGGCAGTGAACTCATTAAAGTGTGCTAAAGCTGTCGCTCATCTATTGACAGAAGCTGAAGGACTAGAAACGGGCCACAAGTTGGTTGCAACGCCTCAGACTTGAGCTTGAACTTGACCGTCGGAGTCGTCTGGGAAGCCAGACGTGAGTATGGCCCTGCTATTATCATGCAGAAGTGAGTGTCAGCCCTCATTAGCATATTCCCCTGCCTGCTTCAATTAAAAGAGCAGAGCTGGGAGAAAACGCTGAGACGTTGTCAAGGACTCAAGACAATCACATCTGCTTCAGTCCAGACACACACACGACCTGAATTCACTGCTCGACAATCACAACAAGTAAGGATGCTGCTCCACTCAAACATTAAGGGACATTATTTTGTGGATTTAAATTAAGATTATTAATATGAGCTGGAAAAGATATGAACGCCAGGTTTGTGTTTTGTTTGTTTGATGAATCTGAAGCACTGTAAAAGTTTAGGTCTGTGTTTAACTGAGGATTTATGTGATTTTAAAGAACATCATTGAGATACTATTATTATTCCTTTTATTTTTATTAATATTTAATATTACTAATATTTTTTCAATTTTAGTAAACATTTTTCTTGTAAATATGTCTATATAGTTTGCATGTATTTCAGGTTTAGTTTATTTTAGTATCAAGTTTTAAATTAGTAAATCACGTAAGTTAATTAAAATGAGAAATGCAACTAGCTGAAATAAGTTGTTTATATTTTATTTATATTATTTTAGTGAACACTTGTTTTATTTCATTTCTTATGTTTTTATCCTCTAGTTTTAGTTAACTATAATAACCCAGTTGAAGAATTTAACCCTTTAAGGTACATTTCGCTTATGTTTAATTTGCCTCAGATATTGCTTCTAAATTTCTTCCTGAAATGTTTGCATTCAAATGAAGATCTCTGGCTTCAGATTGTAAACTTTGGCAAATCTGAGCACAGTTTGAGCCGTTCTTGAGAAACGTGTGAGATTACTTTTTCTCTTGAGAAACCGTTAAGTCTACTTTAATCTCATTGCTGCAGGAGAAATTAATTGGTTAATTTTACAAGTGCATTTACACACTGTGCATTCATCTATTCCATGTTGAATGTTTTTGTCATTTTATGACAGTGAAAACCTGCAAATAATTCTAAATGTGTTTAATTCAGTGAGACTGTGAATGTCTGTGTGCAATGAGAGTTCAGCGTTTGATCATGTGACAGCAGCTCACATCCAATCACAGCTGTTAAATGATGATGAGCTGTGAAGAACATCATAAAACATCTCTTTACTTTCACTGTGTGAACATACAAACTACTGTGAGCTGTTTAAATGCATTTAATGGGGTTTGTGTTGGTTGGGATGTTCGTAGTCCTTGACAATGAAAAAAATGTGCTGTGGGATTTATTTTGAACCAATTTTCACTCAGAAATTGTTATTATATAGAGAAATGGCAAGTAACGCATTGAATTGAAGCAAAAAGACTGAATTTGGTTTTATTTACAACTTTGAAAACTGTGACCCTGGAGCACAAAACCAGTCTTAAGTGTCAATTTTTCAAAATTGAGATTTATGCATCATCTGAAAGCTGAATAAATAATCTTTCCATTGATGTATGGTTTGTTAGGAGGACAATATTTGGCTGAGATACAACTATTTGAAAATCTGGAATCTGAGGGTGCAAAAAATCTAAATATTGAGAAAAACATTAAAGTTGTTCAAATGAAGTTCTTAGCAATGCATATTACTAATCAAAAATTAAGTTTTGATATATTTACAGTAGGACATTTACAAAATATCTTCACGGAACATGATCTTTACTTAATATCCGAATGATTTTTGGCATAAAAGAGAAATGTATCATTTTGACCCATACAATGTATTGTTGGCTATTGCTACAAATATACCCCAGCGACTTAACACTGCTTTTATGCTGCAGGGTCACAAATATTTTACAGTGTATCTAAGAAACAGGTTTAAATGGCCTTTTCTGCTGATCATTTGATTATTTCTGCTCCTTTCAAACTGAATTTAATAGATTCTGCATTATAATATTTTCTATATGGCCTCTGTTTTAAATAAAAGCTGAGCATGTTTAGTCTGTGTGATGCATATAATATTTTGTTGAAATAATTCTGTTTCATCAAATTGCATCTGACACAAACACACAGAGATGCTTGAATCCAAAGGCTTGAACTGGTTAATGGAGTGTAAAAAACAGTTGTTTGTATCAGTCACACACTTTATGAACAGAATAAAACACTATGTAAAACTCCATCCAGATGATGGCTATGGCATCACATATACATTGCAAAATCAGTCAAAATCAGATAGCGTGAGCTGCTTTATGATATGTAATGCTGCACGTTTTCTGAAATAATTGGTGATTTCATACTTGCTGGCTTTGTGTTATACCAGATGAACTGGATGGTCCTTCATTAGTCGTGAGCTCTCAGGTGTAGATTACAGGTGTGAAGTGAGCACAGGTGAGCAGGTCGTCCTGCATAAATGCCTGTTTAGCGTTCAGTGTGTGTTAAAAAGCTTTAGGAAATGGCTCAAATAGGATGCAGGTGTTCTGTAATTTGCATTCAAATTTTGCAGTGAGATTAATGTATATGAAGGTGGGAGATAAACAAACTTCAGGGCTCCATATAAGTGCAGTTTTGCAAAATATGTGGTTCTTTTGGGGAGAGAAAAATTCACATATTTAGAGGACTGACAATTTTTTTTTTCAGATGTATTTATTATTATTATTATTTTGCTTTGTGTTTGTGCTAGTAAAATTAATGCATGCAACAATATTTAAAATGCACATTAATCTTGTCATTTCTGCTGCTTCTGGACGAAATCATTGAACTGTTTCATTGGCAACAAAATCAAGAAGACTTTTAATATTCTTGTTCAAATTACAACCAAACAATAGTCAATAGAATACATACTATATGCCACGAATTACTGCAAAAGCACACTGACAAAAATATTACAGACCATGCTACTTTTGACTAATTCTATTTTCAACTAAAAATGACCAAGATGGTTTTTTTATAATATATATAAAATGTAAGGCCTCCCTGCTGAGAAACACAAATGTCTTCTTGATTAAAATATTCAGTTTGCTTACAAAGAACATAAATATAATTAAATAAATACCAAATAAAATATAAAGTATAGGCCTACTTTAAAACACATTTTGTATTAACATAGCAAACATTATGTTTGGCTTTCTATATTGAAACAATGGAAAGCTAATTCACACAGTGCTGTGGCTGCAAAAACTGTTTCAATCAAAATAAAAGATTAATTAATAATATATATATATAATATAATATAGCCCCACTAAGTATTGTCATAGCAAATAGATTGTCTTTAGCAAAGATAATCAAAAAAATTGACAATATCCTCAGGAGTGAATTAAACGTATATTATTTAATCTGTGTTTTACACACACACATAGACACACCACACTCACCACCCAACACACACCACACCTCACCCACACACTCACTCTCTGCCTCTCCCTACACCCACACACGCAGCACACCCCACCACACTCTCTTTCTCTCACACACACACACCCACACACCACACACACACACACACACACACCCACTCTCTCTCTCACACTCTCACACACACACACACTTTCTCTCTTTCTCACACACACACACACTTTCTCTCACACACACACACACACATTCATACACACACACCCACGGACACTCTCGTCTCTCACACAAAACGCACACTCACACACCTCTCTCTCACACACACACACACACTCTTTCTCTCACACACACACACACTCACACACACTCTCACTCACACACACACACACACACACTCTCTCTCACACACACACACACACATTCATACACTCACACACACACTCACACTCTCTCTCTCACACACACACACCTCTAGATGCAACAGACATAATTGTGTATTTTTCTTTTTTCTTGTAAACGAATGTACTCTGGATTGGGAGAGGACAGTTTCTGAATTTCTGTGGAATTTATAGGACTTTGGGTGAATGTGAATATGAAGGTGCTATTGTTCACATTCACATTCAAATTCATAAATAATTATGATGGAAAAGAGAACGTTTTGATGACAGACCTTTTTTATTCGATTGCGTGTTTTTGTTGTTGTTGTTGTCTCATCAATCTGAAATATTCAGAGGACAAATCCTTGTATTATTAAGATGTCAATGATAACACTCGAACAGAATTGTAAATATACCTAATTTATGTTCAACCATAAACCTTATTTGTATCTCCAAAGGTCGTAAAAATGAAAAGTTCGCTTGTATTGCTATTTTCGCGGTCCTTCTAGTAATTTTAGCAGAATTTCTGCTCATTCACACGATCAAGATCTCAGAATTAATTCAAACATGTCTGAATATGAACGACTTTACATTTTAATCTGCAGAATTAGCAAACCTCAAAAATGATTTCTTTGTTTATTTCTTCATGAATTGACGAGCACGTGAAACATTCGATTATTAACACTAACTCTTCCGAATTAAAGGAGAATTAAAACATTTTTAAACATATTTGGATTTTTTTAAACTAAAAATATCTAAATAATGAAGATAATCCTATATAATAATATTTTAATATTTATATGTGCAGCTTCTACATGTTTTCTCATTAATGAACTATAAATGTTGTATAGCCTATTAATCTAACAGACACTGTTGAGAGCAATTACTGTAACTGAAAAATAAATATATTATATGTAGACGTGTGTTAAAACATATGCAACACAAGGCTGAGATGAGCACTAATGTTTGTTAATTAGACTTTTGATGCACTGAGGCCTTCAGGACCCCCTGCATGCCGCATTATGATAATATGATATGAGATCAGATAAAAATATGAAATCAGTGTCAAGCTTTTAATATCTTTCGTCACACGAATTTCTCACATAAACTGACAAATGATTCTGAATTCAAAATATAAATTCGATGAACGTCGTTATTTAGCCTACTTTTTGTTTTATTATATTTTGTCTTTTTATAATGAATGCATTGTTTCTACACATAATGAAGGTCTATAATATTGCATTGTGAGCTGGCATGCTATCAAGTTATGTAAATAATGTTATATAGCATCATTTAGCCTATATTTAAAAAGTAACAGATTCATCAGTTTAACTCAGCCTTTATAAAAGCAAATGCACTGCTTTGACGGTGTATATTCTACATGCGATTTTATTTTATATAAATATAATGCAATTTTAGCTCAGTTCTAATTCAGGGTTTGCAGGGTTGTGCTGCTTTCCTCTTAAGTGACAGAAATAAATCTAAAATCCCCAAAAAATTCTAAAAAAGGATTGCAATCAAATCGTTTTAAGGTTTAAGGAAACTCTTTTAAAAACACAAATCTCTCCGAGCACTCAAAAAGCACTTTTTATGTTATTTTTCATTTTTATTATTTCCATGAATTTGCAATTTATACAGCCGAATAATGCATAAGCTGTTGCACAACAGCTTCTTTTCTGTCATTTTATCACACTCTCTCTTCTCGTTTGGGGCGCGTGCGGACCGGTTTGAATGAGTCGCGCGCAGCGTGAATCACACCGACACCGACCAACCGGAGCTCGCGCTCGCGCTGTTGGGTTCTTCAACATGGCGAGTCATGCATCTGCTCCAGACATGTGTGTCCTGTTACACACGTGAAGCATGCGTGGCTCCGTCTGTCATCTCTACATGCAATCACGACTGAAGTCCTGCACCAGTCAACGCATATGACGATCAAATGTCAAGAGAATGCACTCATATAGCGTATTTTCTTGTCATGAAGTCATTTGAGAGTTAGCAAAGAGAACATTTCAGCAAGTGCCATGATGCATCAAGCCATTACATTATAAAAAAAATAGCGAGATGCATTAATAAAACGCGCAGTTTTCCCTGGCAACACTCACAATCTGCTGCAATGGTTCTTTTCCCTGGGAATGGATGCTCGCTTTGTCTCTCTCCTCTCTCTCTCTCTCTCTCTCTCTGCCCCCCCCCTCCTGCTCTCCATCTCATTCTCTCGCGCTCAGTCCATCATTCTTTCGGCTCTCGGTCTCGGCGCTTGTTTGCTGCCGAACTGAAACGCTAAAGGATGTAAACGAATGAAAGGAAAGAGCTGGAACAAAAGCAAACGAGCCACAATGGAGGAGCGTTTAGCTGTGCGTGTGATGCTGCAGAGCCTCCTCTTAACTTTCAGACACGAAGACACGGTGAGCACTCACTTCAAGCCTGCATGTGCATTCGCAATGCTTCTATTGCACAATAAATCAGAACAGATCATGTTCTTGTAAACATATTTCTACAGATTGTAATCAGAGTTGGACGCTTAAACAGTTTAATGCACCAAAAAATAAACGTTTTTGCACGTGCTGGATAGATGCACACGCTTTTAAACTTTCTGATTTTTAATGCAATTTGTTGTGCATTTAAAGTGAACTCCATAAACTATTCTTAGGTGAAGATATGCCGTTGCATTCTAAGTTTTCTGTTGTTGCATTAATGGTTTCTTCGAAAGCACAAAGTGCTGCTTTCTGCTCTTTGCATTGAAACAAATATGCCCTGCATTGCCATATTCATAACCCGCGTATAAATGTACTCCTTCCAACAAATAACGCGTTTTATTAAGATGGAGAGGACTGCAGGGAAGGAACGGGTGTCTGAGGCCTGTGATGCTCCTGGATGTGTTCAGCTGTGAGTTCGGGCTCTTCATGGGAAAATGTCGCCAGGCTCTCGTGTGTCTGTGGCCCCTCGCTGCTCCCAGACTATATTGTCATGATAATGAGGAGCAGCTCGTTGTTGAACTTGATGTTGACTTCTTTCTTCAGGCCTCATTTTTCTCGGTCACTTGTTTGTGGTGGGGTTTTTCACACGGTTCTTCGGCGAGGATTATTTGAGGAGAACAATAGACTGATGAATAATGACAGTCGCGTCTTCTTGCGTTTCTTGATGAAAAGAGAAGATATCTTTAGTAAGATTTGCTTTTAATTAGTCGAAATGTATTTTATTCATTTAAATTCGGTGGATTATGAAATAAAAAATACTACAATTAAATCATTTTTATTTTAACAATATTAAATAAACAAGTGAAAGTGTTAATTTTAATACTAAATGTATTATTTTTTACACAAACACACACACACACATATATATATATATATATTCACTAATCAGAAGTAGATATTTACGCAATATGATTTCTATACATTTTTATTTTCTATATATGTTTAAGAGACTATAAAAGCAATCTTTATAAAAAGTGCATTTCTATTTGATGTGATTGCTGGAGTGTTTCGTGCAGTTTTAGATCAACAGGTGCTGATGAGGCCTTGCATTCACTGTTCAGATCATCAGGATCATAAAGAAAAGCCTTTGATGTCTCATGATGCATTATTCATTTAGGCCCATTTATTTATTTTTGAGGAAGCCAATTTTGCACGGACTAAATCCAAAATATTTAAGTATGAACGTCTTAGTTGCACAGCAGCTCTCTTGAGCAGCTTTTTTATTTTAATTGTTTGGCGCTGATAATTTAGGCGATGCAACCTTTAAGACTTTTAATGCATGCTGAAAATATGGAAGATCACAGACTCCTTTAGCACATGAAAAATTAAAGATATAAACACAAAAGAAGTTTAGGTTGGTATAAGTACACACACACACACACACACACACACACACGCACGCCACGCACGCACGCAATCAAGAACGTATCGTTTTGGAGACGCAGTTCTCTGTCATTTTTATTTCTTCAGTAAACTCACAAAGTGTGGCTTGTCAGTAGCGTATATGTTTCGATCATATTTAATAATCTGACGTGCTGTAATACCTGCAGCAGCAGCTCGTGAGAATGCAGTTACACCTGGAGTTTAACACGGATTTCTGTTCGATCCACATTGCTTTTATACGATATTTCTCTTTAGCATATCTATATTAGGCTTAGATGATCTAAGTAAATATAAAAACAGCATCTTTCTAAACAACCATTGATTTATTCGTAGATACATCGTTGATAGTTTAGGAGTTTTATGACTTATATTTACAAGGAATCAAGAGTTTGGGTGCCTGCTGTATATTAAAGAGAATATTGAACAGTGTTCTAAACGAAAGTTTAAAAGACGAGAAACAGAAAATGTTCGTACATGTAAAACTGCATTTGATCATCATAAAATTCTTCTTCTTTTTTTTTTTTTGAGAGAAAAGTTCATGCAAATCTACACGCAAATCATTCTGTGAAATCGAAACGAAACGCAAAATACTTTTCTGTCGAAAAACAAGAGGAAAAAAGAAAAAAAGAAAATAAATTTTAAAACATTAGAAAATATAATAAAAAAGACAATACGTCTTTTTCTAATAGAAGCGGCAGCAAAAACGTATCACATTTGCAGCTTATTAGAAATATAGACATTTATTTAGTTTAGTACCAAATGTTTTGTTCTGTTTATTTAGAGTTGGTGTATTTTATGGTATTAAACTACAGGTTATGTCATTTTGCGCTCTGACAAAAAACATAAAATAGAGATAAATGAGAGAGACAGAATGGTGTAGAGAGGGATGCTCTTTATTAAAATAATTAAAAGCAATCTTTCATTTTTTTTAAAGTAACGTATAAAATGTTAAAATTCTAATGATGTGTAAAATGTGTCGATAAAAGGACAAATGAGGTGTGTTTGTGTTTTATTAAATCATCCGCTCACAGTATCTTTTTAACTCCGTCGATTAAATGATTAATTTAATTTAAACGTCGATTAATGACTCTGTTCTGATGCTCGGATTGCTTACACATGAACGTCATTTTAATTTTCGTCCAATGAGGCTTTAGTAGAATCATAAATGATGCAAATTGTGACTCCTTACCGTTTAAAGATCTGGAAAAAAAAAAAAAGAGTAGGCTGTGTGTGTTGGGTGTGTGAGTGAGTGAGAGATGAGTGTTGTGGTGTGTGTGGGTGTGTGTGTGTGTGTGTGTGTGTGTGTGTGGGTGTGTTGTGTTTTGTGTTTAATAACACTGTATGCAAGAATGCACTTCCCACCACCATGTAAAACAATAGACATGTGGACGATTCCATTATGGTTGCAAACCAGTGTGGGGTGTGTGTGTGTGTGTGTGTGCATTTTATGTTTTTATGTATAATACATGGTAGCCATGTTATTGGGTATAGGGTATCCAACGAAAGGTGATTTATGAGCACGATTTTCAGTGTCCCGTCATTCAAAAGGCTTGAATACTTCATATTGTTTTTTGGTTGAAAATGTAAAAATGCAGAACATTTCCTGTGAGGGAAGGTTTAGGGGTATGGTTGGTGTAGGCATAGAATATACGGTCTGTACAGTATAAACACCATTACACCTATGGAATGTCCCCACAATTCACAAAAACAAACAAAAAGTGTGTGTGTGTGTGTGTATGTATACTGTGTGTGTGTGTGTGTGTGCGTGTGTGTGTGTGTGTTGTGTGTGTGTGTGTGAGGTGGTGTGGAGTGTGTGTGAGAGTGTGTGTGTGGGTGGTGTGTGAGTGTGTGTGTGTGGTGTGTGTTTGTGTGTTGTGTGGTGTGTGGTGAAAATTTCACTAAATATAGCCGCATTTTGGGGAATGTTCAAGGCCTCTATCCATAAAACACAAGTCGTGCAGATCATACAACCTCCTTTAAACAATTATAAGACCTAAATAATGCCGATAATTGAGCTCTCGACAGAGAATCAGAGCCTGTGTTAAAATCAGATGGAATCCATTACTCAGCATCTCCTTCTATCACTGTGTCTTTCTGAGGCGAATGTCTGCTGTATTTTAGAGTTTTTTCCGGGATGAATTATACTATATTCAACACGTCTGCAATTTAGGACTCTCCGCGGTCTTGTCACTGAAAAGCACATTCATTGTAGTAAGTTTATTGTCATGGTAACCGAATGCTATTCAGATTGACTCTGGGCCTCTATGAAATCGAAACACGTAAATGGAATAACAGCGTAAATGGAAAAACAGCTTATTTGTCGAGTACTAATCTAGATTTCATACTACATGTATAGATTAATCAATTTTTTGTTTGTGTGGTGTGTGGTGTGTGTTTATGTCTATCTATTATATGTGTGTGTGTGTGTGTGGGTGTGTGTGGTGTTTATTTTTTCCAATAAATAAACACAAAAATAGGATATAGATATATATATCACATAAAATATATTAAAATGTTTTTGTATTATTCTAAAAATGCAAAAGGTTTTCTTTCAGGGATTGAGGTGTATAATGCATGTATAAAGAACTTTATATAAAAACAGTGGAAGTCTATGGTGTGTCCCCATTTGTTGAAATAAAAGACTAAGTAGACTTGTGAGAAAGAGGCGGAGTCACAGGATGTGGGATGGGCTTTTCATTTGTAATGAGGTCAGTTGCTTCTTAGATGCTGCTCTGAAGATTGAAGCATGTGTTTCATATTTAGTCAGATGTTCAGGCCTGATGGCATTATTAAAACAACAACCGAAGCCTTAACCAACACTCTTTGGATTTATAAAAGCATGTGGAGTGACCCAAATGATCTGAGCATCAGAAATAAGGTATGTCTTTGAATAGTTCATTTGTATCTCTAATTGCATCCATGCAAGTCAAGTCACCTTTCTTTATATAGCGCTTTATACAGTACTGATACTTGCACTGCAAAGGTGCAGACACCATGTTATGTTTTAACAGAGATATGTCTGTGAAAAACTATTTTGAGTGAATATGGAAATAAGCATGATTCTGTTGATCAGTTCATGTAAATAATAGACCATACATATCCAAGTTCAACATCAGAGCTCCACAAATGTATAAATGCTATCTGTTTTTGTTAGGTTTTTGGTCAAAACACAACCCTACTGAGTTTATTTGAGTTGCTGCATCTGTGTGTGTGAGGGAGATTTTAATAAAGTGCCTTATGCTGATGAATAGAAATGAGACTGAATTAAGCCGATGTCTGAAAGCTCTCAGTTTGTTTCTGAGTCCTCACTGAGTTGTGAATCGTGGTGAAACAGTCGTGCATGTGTTCAGGACCAGCGCTTCATTCTCAATATTTCTCACCGGAGCGCCGCGGCCCCTTTAACACGCACGGGCTAGTTTTTCTCTTTGGTTATCTAGCTGTATGAGTTTATGAATATCATAAAGCTAGAGAACCGAAAGTAGAAACTAATCCCACTGACTTCATGAACCGCAGAGCCGGAGACACGGAGAGAGAGAGAACCGGGATCGAGCGCGTCATAGAGGCTTTTGTGGAAGTGCATGGACAGAATGCATGCCTAAAACTGAATTGCAGTAGAAATGTGTGTGGAATGCGTTAATGACTCATATTGCGTTCAGGGAGCGCGTGTAGCCTACGCACAGCGTCATCCATCACGCGTGTGTGTGTGTTTCAGGCGCACGATTGTTCCTCTCTGGGCCTTTGACGGTGCTGCCGGTGTGTGGTGCCGTGTATTTTGCTCTGACTCGAGCCTGATGCGGATGTCGGTGTCGGTCTGTTGTGCGGTTGTTTTGGGCTCGTTTCACGCGGTGTTAATAGCGTAACACGCAGAAAGCACTAATCCAAAGTAAAATGGACCAGTGTTAGATTTGGGAATCATTCACGTTTCTGTAGAAACAATAATGGACAGATCGGTTTATTTTTTATCAGAATATGGAAATGCATGAGCCAGCAAGACTGATATCATTCATAGTGTACTTCAGTATCCATATTGTATGTTCTTGAATCCCAGCTCACAAAAATGCATTGCAAGAACGTTATGCCAACGTTCCCATTAAGTTATAAAAACATTTTTGTGCGGTTTGAAAGTAATCCAAAGTCAGATGGCCTAATGTTTCATAGCATTCATGGACAAGGAAAGTGGGGCCATCAATCGCCAGACACGAAGTTCTTCTAACCTATCCATTTGTTCTGGATCAGAATAAGAATATGGAATGCATGCCTGATAACATTCAAACTCTCAGAAAAAAAGGTTTAAAGCTGTCACTGGGGCAGTACCTACAGTCATCAAATTTACACATTGGGTCTACAGCCCATATTGGTAATTTAAATGCACATATAAGTACACTCTTAAAAATAAAGGTGCTTCACGAGGCCACAGAAGAACCTTTTTTTTGTCTAAATGGTTCCATAAAGAACCTTTAACATCTGAAGAACCTTTCTGTTTCACAAAAGCTTCTTTGTGGTGAAAGAAGGTTCTTCAGATTATAAAAAGCTAAGAAAGAGATGGCTTCTTTAAAGAACCTTTGACTGAATGCTTCTTTGTGGAACCAAAAATGGTTCTTCTTGAAGAACCTTTTGAAGCACCTTTATTTTTAAGAGTGTACCTAAAAGGTACAAAAGTGTACCTTTAATTTGAAAAAGGTACTGCCTCATTAATAGCTTTTGCACCTTTTTTTTCTGAGAATGCGAAAACATTTAAGTGGTATCCGATTATGTTTCTCTTGAATCCCGGCTGACAAAGACAAAGACGTTTTGCTAATGTTCCCATTAAGTTATGAAAATGCCGTGATTTCTGAACATTCAAAACTTCCAGTTTTTTTTTTAATGTTAAGGAAATGTTGCAATCTATGATTTGCAAACATTATGGAAATGTTGCTTTTTGATGTTCAAGTAAAGTTTTAAATCTAGTTGTAACATTAAAAAACATTAGTCTAACTAAAATAAAACGTTCCGTAAATAATGCATAAATAACAAAGATGGCCTAATGTTTCAGAGCATTCATGAACAAGGAATATTTGGGCATCATATTCACATTTCATGTAGAAACACTGGCAATGAGAGTCTTTCTAATTGACAGATCTGTTTGTTCTGGATCAGAATAAGAATATGGAAATGCAAGACTGATTTCATTCATAAAAATATTTAAGTGTTCCTCAATATCCATATTAAATGAACCACAAAAATTACATGTTTGAATGTTCCCAAGAACGTTTTGCTAACGTTCCCATTATGCTATGAAAACGTCATGTTCTCTGAACATTCAAAACGTCCATTTTTTTTTAAATTTATAATGTTGCATTTTATGATTTTGCAAACATTATGGAAATGTTGCTGTTCTCTGAACATTCTGAAACAAGCAGTTAACATGTAAAAAAGAATGAAGAATGAAGTATCATATTTTTGTGCTAATGTTTTGAGAACATTATCCAAGACCAGAGAACTCAGAATGAACATTCTACTCATTCTATTATAGTATCGAAAGAATATTTGTTCATAAATTTGACAAAACCTTGCAGAGAACATTCTGAGAAAGTTTCTTGTTCGCTAGAAAAGCACATACATTTATTTTATATTGGCTTGTGCTTTATGAATCCAAGAGAACAACCCATAATATACACAAATATACACATTATCTGCACAAAATACAAACTGACAGTGTACAATAACATACACAACACAACCCAGGTTTATACTGTAGCATGGTACTCTGAAGAATACCGTTGTATAATTATAAATCCTGGACTAGCAGTCGCTCCTTATGCCGTAGCATAGCTTTAGCATAATACACACTAAAGGCTCAGAGCCGCATGGATGCATCTTAAATATACGTCCAGCTCATCTCAGGCCGTGAAGGTGTTTTATGTATTCGACAGCTTATTGTAGATTTATAGGCATTTTTTTGGAGGTGAAATGCAAATTGCGTTTGAATTAGCATGCTTGTGTTGTGTTTCATTTCTTCTTCCATGATAATAATCAGCTTTATATCAAGAGAGTGTCAGTGAAATTACTTACAAATTCCATTAGGAAGCATGACAGAAATGATAGCGCTAATATTGTAGTTTGTTATGTTGAAACATGATGCAAGCATATTTTAATATAGTAGCCTAATATGCATCAAGGGTTCAGTTCCTCTTTAAATAGGAAGCATTATTCAATTTAAGAATTATTACTCATGTAACCCACAGCTTGTGATAATAACACTTCCAAAAGCAGTGAAAACGACCACAATGTTGCCTGTCAGTGATGTGGAATATATGAAATATGATTAATTCTAATGTTCTCTCTGTCTCTTTTTTAATTTCAGCTTTTGTCGAAAGCGTCTCATGGATGTTGAGCTCTGCTTCAGTCCACACAGGTAAGACATCTTCAGTTTAATCCACTGCCATTGAATCTGTTTCACAAACTCAAAGCACACAGACAGCGACGGCTACTGTAAATATTCTACTACACTCTAAAAAATGCTGGGTTAAAAACAACCCAGTGCTGGGTAAAATAGGGACAAACCCCGGAATTGGGTTGTTTTGACCCAGCGGTTGGGTTACTACCCAGAAGGTTGGGTTAAACATTGGTTTGTCCTATTTTACCCAGCACTGGTTGTGTTTAACCTCAGCATTTTACAGTTGTAGAATCATATTTTGTAATATGTGCTTCAAAAACGATGTTTATCGTGCACGTTTGCCTATTTGATGTAGTTTTATTCACAGTACATTTCTAAAATAGAATTAGGATGTTAATTCATTTTGTGGTGTTTGTTCTGGTCTGTGTCTGTGGGTCTGTTCCTGTGGTCTGTTCTTTGTTTTGTGGTGTGTGTGTGTTGTGTGGTTGTTGTGTGTGTTGGTGCGAGTGTGTGTTTGATGTGTGAGTGTGTGTGAGGTTGGGTGTCCGTTGCTGTTCGTTGTGTGTGTGTGTGTGTTGTGGTGTGGGTGTGTGTGTGTGAGTGTGTTAGTGTGTGTGTGTGTGTGTGTGTGTGGGTGTGTGTGTGTGTGTGTGTGTGTGTGTGTGTGTGTGTGTGTGTGTGTGTGTGAGTGAGTGTGAGTGTGTGTGTGTGTGTGTGTGTGTGTGTGGGTGTTGGGTGGGTGTGTGTGTGTGTGTGTGTGTATGGTGTTTGGGTGGTGGGTGTGAGTGTTGTGAGAGTGTTTGTGTGGTGTGTGGTGGGGTTGTGGTTGTTGATAGCGGTATTTTGCTCAGAGGGTTTGGTTTTCATCTCTTTGGATCTACAGTCAGTAGTTTGTGCTATTATTGAATGCATACTCCCAGATTTATGGTTTATTTCATCGCTGAGATTACCAAAACATCAGAATAAACTCAGAGTAAAGGTTACTTGCACAAAAACCCTTTTTTTTGTTCTTTATCAAAAACGAATGCACATGAACCAGATAGCACATTAAACAAACATCATTAATGCAGAATACAGAATAGGTTCTAAATAGACACTTCAAGATTCTGAATTCTGAGGAATTTGAACATAACATACGCTATTCATGTATCAGTGCATAACATAATGTTTAGGATAATTATCTAAGACTTGTACTGTACTTGTACTTGTATTTTAGTGTTAAAGAACATCAAAATCCATAATTCTTAAAATTCATGTCCTTAAATGACTCTTTCTGAATGCACCGACGACTAAATAGAAAACAGTGTTATTTTCATGCTAAACAACAACAAAACCAGAATTTTTAAAAATTTACATTCACCAATGATTGATGATTTTCTTCTGAATGCACAGACAGCTAAACTGAAAACAGTGTTATTTTAGTGTTCAAGAACAACAACAAATACCCACAATTATTAAAATTCAAGTCCATAAATGATTCTTTCCAAATGCACAAACTGCTAACCCGAAAACCAGTGTTAATTTAGTGTTAAATAACAACAAAAACCCATAATTATTCAAATTTCCTTTCTCAAACAACTCTTTCTGAATGCACCACAAATAAACAGTGCTATTTTAGTGTAAATAACAACACAAATCCAGAATTCTTAAGAGTCACTTCCTAAAATGATTCTTCCTAAATGCACAGAGCTAAACTAAAAACAGTGTTATTTTAGATTTAAAGAACAACAAATCTAATATTTATTATATTGCACTTCCATATACAACTCTTTCTGAATGCACAGCTAAGCTGAAAACAGTGTTACTTTAGTGTTAAAGAACAAAAGCAAATACTCATAATTATTCAAATGCACGCCCTCAAACAACTCTTTCTAAATGCACAAACAGCTAAACTGAACACAGTGTAATTTTAGCGCTAAAGAACAACAATACAAACCATTACTTAAAAAAAAAAAACATTCTGAATGCACAAACAGCTAAACAAAAAACACTATTTTGGTGTTAAATAACAACAAAAACTCATAATTATTAAAATTCACTTCCATAAATGACTGTTTTCAAATTCACAACCAACTAGACCAATGCACAGACAGCTAAACTGAAACCATTGTTATTTTAGCGTTAAAGAATAACCAATAAATTAATGTCCACAAACAACTTTTTTTTGTTAAATGCACAGCCAACTAAACCGAAAACAGTGTTCTTTTAGTGTTAAATAACAACAAAAATTATTCAAATGCACTTCCTTAAATGTCTCTTTCTGAATGCACAACCAGCTAAACTGAAAACAGCGTCTTGCTTGTTCGAAGAATACAACGAGCACGTTTAAGGTGGCTGTTGTTTGTTACGGATGGAGTGTCCAGGAAAGCAGCCCTCTTTAACATTTCTATGCAAACTAGAGCTTGAATAATGAGATGTATTTATGAAGGCGGGGGTTTGGGATCGGGGGGAGCCGGGGTCTCCATTGGTGCAGTGCAGCTGTGAAAAGAGTGGGCTTCTTTTTCCCACGGCCAGCCAGACACAAAACAGCCCCTCAGCCCGCCAGGGTCATGTCACACCGCTAATATATACGTACAGAGAAAAAGAACATATCGAAGTTGTGCAAATTAACGAGCTGTCTGACGAGACAGAGAGTGAGAGAGACAGACGGAGCTGCGGCTCATGCATTTCATTTAGTCTGTTTCTTACATAAAGCTTCCCCTTCACGTTTGTATTTATGAGACGATTACTTGCATTGCAAAATGTTTTGCATCACCTAAAATATAAAACAGAGTTTTGACAGTTTTCACATACAAACTCATTTATGTAACACAGGTGTTTTTTATTGTATTTCTGTGTTATCATTAAATTGTCATTTACTGCTACTTTATCGTTTATTTCATCATTTTATAAAAGCAATAAGCCACTAAAATCAGTGCATTACAGTGATTTTAACCAAAGACAAGGGGTAAAATCATAGTACATCCTGTGGCTTATTGCTTAAATAACTTACAACATATTATGTAATATGACTGAATCAACCTGGTTACACTACAAAACCAAATCAGGTGGAAATAGATAGAAATAGAAAGACTGCATATATATAATAGGAAGTTATAATTGTAAATCTAAATTATATATGTATATGTATATATATACCTAAAAACTTTACTAAGAAGCGTTATTAAAAAGCCTAAAAACCCTAAAATACAGGATAAAATTCATTAAACATGCTTTGTTTTACTTCAAAGATCATCAAGCAGCAAAGGTTTATTAATTATTTTCCATCATCAATCTGTCACGTTAAACTTGGCCTTGTGTCTCGGGAGGAGTGAGACAGATGGATGCAGACAGACAGGACGGCTGTTAGACTGTTAGACCCACACATAGCAACTTAGATGGAATGTCTCACTGCGAGACATTCAATAAGATCTGTGATCTATGTCCAAATAATAGGGGGACAGCTGTGTGTGTGTGGTGTGGGTGGTGTGTGTGTGTGGTGCCTGTGTGTGTGTGTGTGTGTGTGTGTGTGTGTGTGTGTGTGATGAGAGTGAGCGTGAGAGTGAGAGTGTGTGTGTGTGTGTGTGTGTGTGTGTGTGTGTGTGTGTGTGTGATTGTGTGTGAGTGTGAGTGTGAGTGTGAGGGGAGTGTGTGAGTGTGAGTGTGAGTGTGAGTTTGAGTGTGAGAGTGTGAGTGAGTGTGATAGTGTGTGAGTGAGTGAGTGTGTTGTGTGTGTGTGAGTGAATGAGCAGTGCTTCAGAACCTTCTTGAATTTGAATTTGTCCCACTTTTGAATGTGGGAAAATGTTTGGAATATCATTACCGGCTCCAGGAATCACTCTGGAGAAGAGCTGCATCACGCTGATCTAAAAGTGACGTCAGTTCTGAATAAAATAAGCTTGATGGTCAGGGCGGATATATCATTTTAAAGCTAATAAGTCAATCGGGTTGAGCAGTTTAACTTAAAAAAGTTTAAGCAGTTGGATAAGGGAGGCCCCTGTGAAAAAACCGCGATGGAGCACCAAGTTTGATATTATAGAGGATCAAGTGGGTACATTATATATAGGTGGAGAGTCAGCGAAGAATCAGAACTAACCAAAGAGGGTGTGGGTGGGTCAGAATGTGCTATGCTAGTATGGGTTGGAAAAATCGTACCGAGGGCAGGGATTGTAGGTGGGGCGAGTGAATGTACAGCGCTCTCTCCCACCTTCAATAACACAACTGACGTGCCCTTAAGCAAGGCACCGAACCCCCAACTGCTCCCGGGCGCCGCAGCATAAATGGCTGCCCACTGCTCCGGGTGTGTGTTCACGTTTGTGTGTGTTCACTGCTCGACTGTGTGTGGAAATACTTGGCCAAATGTCACTTCACTTTTATTTTGCCATACATGTTTTGTGTATAAATATGATAATATATGACACACTACTATTCAAAAATCTTTCTTTTTTTTAAGAAATGAATACTTTTATTAATCTAAGATGCATTAAATTGATCAAAAAATGACAGTTAAAGACATTTATAATTATAAAATATTTATATTTCAAATAGTTCTATTCTATTCAAATAGTTCTATTCAATGCTAGCTTCGCAGAGAGTCGTGAGCGAACCTGGAAAAATTAAAATGCCTCACATGTTGACCACAAAAAATACATCGAATGCAGCAGACAGCAACTGTTTTCAACATTGATAATAATACGAACTGTTTCTTGAGCAGCAAATCAGCATTTAGAATGATTTCTGAAGAATCAAGATGGGCGTGACACCACTGAAGACTGGAGGAGTATGAGATGAAAAATACAGGAATAAATTACATTTGAACATATTCACATAGAAAACAGCACTAGTGAGCAGAAGAGACTTCTTCATCTTACCAACCCCAAGCTTTTCATTGATAGTATATGATCTCAAATGAGTAAAATTGTGTAATTCTCAAACCATTTCCAATCAGCATTGGAGCTTCTATCTCAGATGTTGCTCTTTTATGGCTCTGAAGACTTGCGAGCTTCTCAACTATGTTTCACTGAAGTATCAACTTCATCTCAGATGTTTCTGTCTTGATTAACTAGTCTTTGTGGAGACATAAATGAGTGTGGAGCATCACGGCCAAGGATCACGTTAGAGTCGAGAAAAGGAATATTGGGTTTGATATTGACGTAGGACAGAGCGAGATTGCACACTTTGAGACAGTTTGAGACAAAGTTGAGACTCTTCTTGACACTTTTTTTTTTGATCAGGAGAAACACCAGAAAATGTCTCACTGCTGAAAAAGAGAAACAAATGAGATATTAAAATGCATTAAATATATAAGAATATATACAGTATTAGTATATTTGCTATGGCTGTGTGTTTTTAGTCTAATGAGCTGATGCTCAATTAACTCGCTGGGGCCTTGTTTACCCTTCTTTATGAAGGAGAACCTCAAAGACACAAGCCTGTCCTTTCAGTAAATAGGAGCCAGCGCGTCTCTCCTCCTTTGTTCCCGTGATTCAGATGCAAATGGGACGGGAGTCTCCCTGTAATTAGCTCAGTGTGTGGATGCTTGCGTGTGTATTGTGAGGAGATGTGTAGGGTGGTAATGTACTGAATGTACTCTTTGAGCAGCTCTTCACTCAAGCTTTTGAGAAGTCGGCCGGCTCTTAAAGGACTCGCGGCGCAGGTGATGGTCCCATGGACCCGGCGCTGCTGCACAAACAAAGCCTCAGCTTAAATAAATGTTGGTTTTCTGGGGGCCTTTACAGACGTTTAGGGAAGAGAAATACCTCGACTGACATTGATGCTGTCCATGCTGGTGTTTTGGATGTTTCTGGACACATTACCATTCATATAAATATGGACAAATGTCTCCATATATAAAAAAAAATCTACAATGCATTTGTAAAGGGAATCATATCTGGATGTTTTTTGTTGTTAATTATGGTGAAGGTGGGACTGATGGCTTGTCTTGCATTTCTAAGCCAAGCGTAGTTTGTGATCATTCGAATAGAACTATTATAGTTCTTGTAGTAATTTAGAATTTTAAATATAGTTTTCTGTTTTTCACTTAAATTTTAAAGTTCAGGTGTGTGTTTTGCATTTTAAGTTAGTTTATTTTGTTGGTTAGTTTTTCAAACATTTGTTATTTAAAGTGTTAGTAATTTTGTTGTGTTTTTTGTCAGCATTTTTGGTAGTTATGTGAAAAATATGTATTGAAATGTTATAGAGTTGTTTTTTACTTATTAAGTTTTAGTAATTTTGTTGTATTTCGAAAATTGTGGTGGACACGTATTTGTATTGGTTGTTAAAGGCCCTCTATATAGCGTTTTACTGTTTATATAGGTTAGTCCCGATGGATGAGGAAATGGTATATGGGAGGAAGTTTATGATCCTGGTTTATCCGTAGTGGAGCATGTGGTGCGTACATATGTGCTTATAAGCTTTTATTTGATTATTTATTAGCTTTTTTTATTTTTTTTTTTTCATCTGAGTATTGCCACTTTATTGTTTTTGGTTTTTTGAATAGCTATATAGTTTTTTTATTAATTTTTATTTATTAGTTTAGAATTTTGTTGGTGTTTTGGTAATTTTTACTAGTTTTTTATTTTTTAAATAGTCTATAGAGGTGCGTATTAAGAAGTTTGTTTATTGGTGTTTAGTTTATTTTTAGTTAAACAGCATGTAAATTATAAAATATGGAGTGCCTCTCGGCGATAACCCTAGAGCCTGATGAAAATAAAATAAATTTTTACTTTATGTGAGCTATTTTGTGTACAATTTTTATCTATATAAAACATTTAAATGGTTTTTTTAATATTTTATGCTTATAATATTTTATTTTGATTAATTTTTTTATGGTTTTAGTTTTAGTTAACTAACCTTAACCCTGTTTTTAAGACATATGTGATGCATTTTAACTCAAAATTGATCCCTGGTCTTATTGTGAACAATTCATCAATGTAAAGAAAAAAAGTATGTCTTCATCGGTTAACTTGCTGTGAAAAACCTGAAATTATGTTTATTTTTCATCTGATTATTTCAGCCTTTTTCAAGGCTGGAAATAATGTTAATTAATAGTCAAATTTCTGTGTAGCCTTTTCTTCCTCTAAAACCTGCTAATACTTAGTAATGCCTGTTAACATTCCCTATTTCATATAAAAGTTAATATAATAGTAAAAAAAGACAGCTGTGATGCTCTGGAGTGTGAACGTGACCTTCAGTCACAAAAAGCGTCCTCAAAAGTTCATGCAATGGTTACAGTGCTGATTAAATATACTGTTTTTCTCATAATATGTAAGTGAAATGGACTTGCAGCTGCGGTTTCATGTCGACTCTACAGATGAACACGGATAAACTAGTGAAATGAGCTGCGAAGCGCTTTTATTCTGTTCTCCGGCACCTGCATCAAAGCAGCTGATCTGACATATTCAGAGGATCAGCATCAGCACAAACTCCCCCCAAATATTCACATGCATCACATTCAGCTTCTCTCTTTCCTTCTCGATGGCGAGGATGTGGCGGAGAAAGGGGTCGTTACTATGGTTACAAATTATGAGTGCCAACGAGCAGGGAAACAAATAAAAAGCTCTTATGCTTCAGAACTGCATGTGTGTTTAAGTTCACAGAAAACACGTCTCCAGTCGGCCTGAGATTCAGAGAATCATACTGCAAACACACATACAGAGATACATAACGCTTCACGCTTCTCATGCATGAGGTTTAAAATAATTCTCATTTTAAATCTCATGCATGCTCAACCCACCAATTTATGAATGCAAGAATGAAAATATAAACTTTGAATGCAATATAAAAGCATTTGTCAAAATCACATTTGCAAAATAAAACGGTTGGTTAAAAAAAGCTTATTTTTATATTTATTCACATTTATTCCAATTGCTCTTATACTATACAGTACAGATTTTTTCAATGCAGCTTTACATCAATATTGTAAAATTCTTAAATTTTTATTTTTATTTTTTTAAACAAATTGTTTTTTAGTGATTCATTTGAGTCATTTTATTGTGTGATTTTGTTTTCATTTTATTTTATTTTTTATATTTTCTGTTTTCATTTTAGTTTTAGTTAAAGTTTTAGTATTTTTTTTTGTCATTTTTATTAGTTTTTTCTAAATATGACTAAATAGTTTAATGACTAAATGTCTATCTAGTTCTCATTCATTTTTATTTATTAGTTTTAGTAATTGTGTATTGTTTTGTCATTTTTATTAGTTTTTAACTTTAATTTGTTTTAAAATGTCTATATAGTTTTTATTAATTATTTTTGGTGATTTTGTTGTGTTTTTGTCATAAAATTATTTTTTTTTAAATATGTCAATATGGTTTCATTAATTTTCATTAATTAATTTTAGTCATTTTATTGTGTATTATCCTTTTTTTAAATGTCTATATCATGGTTTCATTCATTTTTATTTATTCTTTCTTTTTTTTTAGCAATTTTGTTGTGTGTTTGTATTTTTTAAATGTCTATATTTTTCATGAATTTTATTTATTAGTTTTAGTAATTTTGATGTGCTTTGTTTTTGTTTTTGTCATCTTTATTCGTTTTTGCTACGCTGTTTAATGCTGCATATGAGAGTATTACCAAAAACACATGCAAACATGAAGCATCAACACACACTCACACACACACACACACACACACACACACACACACCTCTCACACACTCACACACACACACACTCACACACACACACTCTGTCTCTCTCTCACACACACACACACCACACACACACACTCTCACACACACTATCTCTCTCTCTCACACACACACACACACACACACATACACACACTCACACATACACACACACACACACACACACACACACACATTTATTTCCCCTATCTGTATGTAGAAACAAACATTTCATAAACTGTAAGTCTTTGCATGAAGCATCTGAAGGCATAAGCAGCAGTCTGACGTCTCACACTCGTCTCTGTCTGCAGGGAAGGCAGTGTAAGGAGCGCTGAAGGAGCATTTGGAGAGATGGAGAGATGAATGTGTGTTCTCCAGCAGGAGAATGTGGAGGCCGGGAATGATGGGAATGATGGGAGATCAGGAGGAGGTGAGTGCTTGCGTTTCATTGGCTCTTTGTGCAGTTCACATCGACACGATCAAACAGCCTCAATCTCTGGAACTCAAAACCCAATTACTTACATGTTACGTGTGTCATTTCTGTGGCAAACGGAACTGCAAAAACAACTTGATTTTTACATTTTCACAAAATTCACTGCCATGATGCAGGTGGTTGTGAAGGCATTGCTTTGAGGTTGCTACAGGATGCTGAGTAATGTTTATTCTCCTTTCTGCCATCTCCGACATTTGTGTGTGGTTGTCGCATTCACATTAAATTATTATAATTATTATCAGTTTATTCCCATAAAAGGATCATTTCGGACATAAGAGAGTGTTTAAAGAATAATGTTTTAGTGCAAAAATATTGGTAATATCAGCTCACGCTCATAGGTTTGATTTGAACGCATCGTATCCGGCCTGGCGGTCAAATATTTCACTGTATCCAAAGCTCAAATCAGATCTGAAAAATTAACGGCTGCTAGTTGGTTGCTTACTCAGAAGAATTACTACAGAGAGTCCTGACTCAAACTCATGTGATTGGTTGAGTCAGAAGTCTATACGTTGGGTCGAACAGATCAGCGTTAGATCAGCATCACAGATTCACTCTTTTTCAAGAAGTCAAACTACCAATAACTGACTTACACATTGACATTTCCCTCCAAACCGATGACAAAATGGTGGCCACTTCTGCAGACTGGCCGTTTCCCTCCAAAAAGATGATAGAATGGATATTTTCATCCAAAAAGTTGACTAAAAGAGCGGCCACTTCTGCCGACTGGCCGTTTCCATCCAAAAAGATGACTACCCTGTTGAAAAAAACCAGCATATGCTGGTTAGGTATGTTTTGAAGCATGGTAGCTGGTTTGAGCTGATCCTTAGTTGGTCCTTAGCTGGTCATGAGCCGGTTTTAGCTGGACATATGCTGGTCCTCAGCTGGTCCTAGCAACGTAGATACCTGCTCAGGACGCAAGCTCGCGTACCAGCTTTATAATCAGCTCAGGACCAGCTTAAAAACACTCTGACGCGGACTAAGGACAGCTTAAAACCTAACTTGCTTCAACACATCCTAATCAGCATATGCTGTTTTGTCAAATAGGGAGCAGAGCAGCCACTTTGCGGACTTGTTCGTTTCCCTCAAAAAGGATGAGAAAAATGGTGTCCGCTCTTCTGCCTTTGCTTTTGGACCGTTTCCCTCCAAAAAGATGAGAAAATGGCGGCCACTTCTGCCGTGCTGTTTCCCCCCTCCAAAAACCTGATGGCGTCAAACTTTCTCCGTTTGCCATTGTGCCAACATTAGCTGCTCAACCAAAAAAAAAGAAAAAAAATAAAACCTAATCTCTGTCTAATATTGCCTTTGCATACCTTGATTTAGCTGTAGGGGGAGGAGAACACAGATAATCGCTCGTGAACGAGCATGCAAATCTCTGGCGGAGAAACAATCAATTCAAAGAGGCATTTTTGGGCCGTCACAACGGTTTGATAACGGGCCGCTTCTGCCTCGCTGCCATATGGAAAGCATAGGCCGGATGTGGGGGTGCTGATAGGTGCGGGCACCCCTGTTTTTTTTCTGGTGTGCACCTGTTAACTATGGGAGATCAAATTTACAAAAATCGGAGCGTCTATTTACACTACTTAAAATCTGCCATTGTTGATAGAGGCTATTTACAGTAACTCCACCCACCAACGTGTGATTGGGCTAGTCAACATTACAAAAATGGTCATCGATCGTCAGATTCAGTGGCGTAGATGGTAAAGCATGTGTCATAGGTGTACTCCTTTTGACACGATCGACCCGGGTTCGAATCTGCCTTTTGGCGAACTTTTTTTCTCCCTTTTCAAATTTCAAATCACATCAGAAAAGCATTTATTTTTTATAAAAATTAAGGAAATAATCAAAAAGTTGAAAATAAAGTATCGGGTAGGGTTAGGGTAGGTGTAGGTGTAGGGAGGGATTTTTTGTCCCAATAAGGTGGCATCCATATACAAACCCGATTCCAAAAAAGTTGGACGCTGTACAAATTGTGAATAAAAACCGAATGCAATGATGTGGAAGTTTCAAATTTCATTATTTTATTCAGAATACAACATAGATTACATATTAAATGTTTAAACTGAGAAAATTTATCGTTTTAAGGGGAAAATAAGTTGATTTTAAATTTTATGGCATCAACACTTCTCAAAAAAGTTGGGACAAGGCCATTTTTACCACTGTGTGGCATCCCCTCTTTTTTTTTTATAACAGTCTGCAAACGTCTGGGGACTGAGGAGACAAGTTCCTCAAGTTTAGGAATAGGAATGTTGTCCCATTCTTGTCGAATACAGGCTTCTAGTTGCTCAACTGTCTTAGGTTTTCTTTGTCGCATCTTCCTCTTTATGATTGCCAAATGTTTTCTATGGGTGAAAGTTCTGGACTGCAGGCTGGCCATTTCAGTGCCTGGATCCTTCTACGCAGCCATGATGTTGTAATTGATGCAGTGTGTGGTCTGGCATTGTCATGTTGGAAGATGCAAGGTCTTCCCTGAAAGAGATGACTTCTGGATGGGAGCATATGTTGTTCTATAACTTGGATATACCTTTCAGCATTGATGGTGCCTTTCCAGATGTGTAAGCTGCCAATGCCACATGCACTCATGCAACCCCATACCATCATAAATGCAGGCTTCTGAACTGAGCGCTGATAACAACTTTGGTTGTCCTTGTCCTCTTTAGTCCGGATGACATGGCGTCCCATTTTCCAAAAATAACTTCAAATATTGATTCGTCTGACCACAGAACAGTTTTCCACTTTGCCACAGTCCATTTTTAAATGAGCCTTGGCCCAGAGAAAACGCCTGTGCTTCTGGATCTTGTTTAGATATGGCTTCTTTTTTGACCCATAGAATTTTAGCCGGCAACGGCGAATGGCACAATGGATTGTGTTCACGACAATGTTTTCTGGAAGTATTCCTAAACCCATGTTGTGATTTCCATTACAGTAACATTCCTGTATGTGATGCAGTGCCGTCTAAGTGCCCGAAGATCACGGGCATCCAGTATGGTTTTTCTGGCCTTGACCCTTACGCACAGAGATTTTTCCAGATTCTCTGAATCTTTGGATGATTTTATGCACTGTAGATGATGATAACTTCATACTCTTTGCAATTTTTCTCTGAGAAAATCGTTTCTGATATTGCTCCACTATTTTTCCCCGCAGCATTGGGGGAATTGGTGATCCTCTGCCCATCTTGACCTTTGAGAGACACTGCCACTCTGAGAGGCTCTTTTTTATACCCAGTCATGTTGCCAATTGACCTAATAAGTTGCAAATTGGTCCTCCAGCTGGTCCTTATATGTACATTTAACTTTTCCTGTCTCTTATTGCTACCTGTCCCAACTTTTTTTGGAATTTGTAGCTCATGAAATCCAAAATGAGCCAATATTTGCATGACATTTCAAAATGTCTCACTTGCAACATTTGATATGTTATCTATATTCTATTTTGAATAAAATATAAGTTTATGAGATTGGTAAATTATTCCATTCCTTTTTTACTCACAATTTGTACAGTGTCCCAACTTTTTTGGAATTGGGTTTGTAATAATTTGAATTATAATTAAAATTTACACTCAATTAGTTATTATTGCATACGGTTTTATAATGTATTGCAATGCTGAGGTCCAGAGATTGCCACTATTGCCATAAGTAATTAGCAGAATGCCAGCTTTTAACATCGTATACATAAATGTATAGCTATTGCACTTAGTGTAAAGAGCCTTATGAATCACAAAAAAACTGCTATTTTTTTTACTCAATGTAAATAGCCTCTATCGCAACCATTTATGGTGGTTATTGTGATTGCAATTATCATGATTTAGATGCAAAAACATATAGTGGAGGATGTTATCGTTCAGAGGTTTCACTTAATAGAGGATTCAGTTGTGTTTTATTAAAGTTTCAAGATGTTTCCTCCAAAAAAGAACTAAAAATAGGCCCAAATGGATCAATAGTTGTCATACAGTAAGATATTAGTATAGAGCTAGTATAGATAGCAATATACAGATCTAAATCAATGTGAAAAGCAGCGCAGATCATTTTGTAATGCACGATTCCTAATAAAAAGGAAATCCCAATTATATCCAATGGCAAATTCGGAAATTTTAATTAAATAATATATTGCTTGCCGCTTTAAGAGGAATTTTTACAGCTGTACTATAAAATATTTATTTTTTATTATTATTTTCTAAATACGAAGTTTTATTTTACAGTAAAAAATAAAAGATGTCATTCTTTTTTCTATTTTAATATTTTTTATTTAGTAGTAGTGGTAATATAATAACATTTATTTATATTATTATTATATTATTATTACCCTAGATTTTCTTAAATACGAAATAATTTTATTGTACAGTAATATAATACAATTACTATTTCTTGTTTTGTTTTTATATTTTATTTAACATTAGTAGTAGTAGTATAATAATCATATTTATTTTTCTTAAATGTTTTTTATTTAAGCAAAATAATACACAGTAATTTCTTAGTTGTTTAATATGTTATTTTGGTTGAATAATATAATAATAATCATAAAAAAAAAAAAAATTTAAAAAAAAAATAAAAAAAAAAAAAAAAAAAAAAAAAAAAAAAAAAAAAAAAAAAAAAAAAAAAAAAAGAAAAAAAAAAAAAAAAATAATAAAAAAAAAAACAAAAAAAAAAAATTCAAACAAAATTCATAAAAAAAAAAAAAAAAAACAAAAAAAAAAAAAAAATTTAAAAAAAAAAAAAAAAAAAAAAAAAACAATAACAGTACAAAAAATAAAAAAAATAACTTAAAAATTAAATATGTAAAGAAAAAAAAAAAAAAAAATATAATGCTAGATTATTTTACAGTAAAATAAGACCATTTCTTATTATTCTTATTTTGTTTAATATTTTGTGTAATAATAATAATGTATAATCACAGCATTTTTGGCCAAATTGTGCAGCCCAATGAATGAATGAATGAATAAATATTTATTCAGTAAAAATACACATTTTCCACAAATCGTGCAGCGCTCATCACTGAGATCTTTGACATTTTGACTGCGAGATTTTCATATCTTATGCAGATGAGGGGCTACGAGTTGGGGCATTTATTAGGATTTTAATCTTCTGAGCCAAGAGGCTTCATCCGAAGTGTCCATTCACATCTTGAGCTGGCTCCAGTTTATCACTAGAAGCAATTGAGAGCATTAGAGACATGAAACAACAATGTAGTTTCCAATTCTCAGTCTCAGTTCATTTCAACTATTAAAAGGCCAATGGCATTTGAGCCAGTGATTCAATGACTGGGTCTTAAGGGCAGGATTAAATTCTTCTAATATTCCGTCCGGGCTTCACGTTATTTTTAGATGAATCCCAGCAAAGCTGCAGAGAGGTATGACAGTATCTTGCATGTTTTGTCGCGCCTGTGGAACACACGACTTTGGACGTCTCGATGCCCCTGCGGTTTGAGCTCAGAGTCGAAAGCTCAAAGCAAACTCCACTTTTCTTTGCATCGAGTAAGACACAGGCCAACTTCAGATGTCTCCTGGCTCCTGCTGTTGGTGTTTAACATCATGATCAACGCCACATTAATCCTTAACCATGGTGTGAATCCCCGAAGCAGTATCAACTTTAATACAGAGTTCATAGAGATTTAAGAACATCACTCATTCGAATATGCCATTCAAACAGCATGTGTGCCGGAAGTACTGATTCACGAGGCTGTAACTTATTTCACTGTGTCTTTAATGCAAATAAATGCAAGCTTCATTGACAATATAAAGAATTCTTTCAAAAAAAACAAGGTTAAAATCGCACTACTTTTGAAGCAGGAGTCGCTGCATTGAAAAATATAAAAATCTTTTATATAAACAGCATGTGACAATTGCATGGCATGGCTCGTATTACAGTTTTAATTAGATTTAGAAGATTTAAAACCTCATTAATCAGATATGGCAATACTAATAACTGAGAAAAAAAAAAATAATTATGCTGCGCTTTAGCCTTGACATGCACCGGAATAATATAATTAATTGGCATTTTAAAACATATTCAGATAGAAAACAGCTATTTTAATTGTAATAAACGTTCACAGTATTACTGTTTTTTACTGTATTTTTAACCAAATAAAAGCAGCCTTGGTGAGCATAAATATCTTCTTCCAAAACCATAAATTTTTTTCTAACAGTAGTCAGCATTGAAAAGTCTGTTTAAAAATATGTTATATATAAACGATAAAAGCCACAGTAAAATAGCCAGGTGAAAATCATATGCATGCAAGTATTGCAAGTTTAATATTTCGTTTTAAAGGTTTGAATGCTAACACTAATATGTTATACTAATAGCAGTAATAATAGTGATGCATGACTTTGTATGACTTATACTGACTCATTGACACAATGGTGGAGACGAGTGTGCGTGGCACAAAAATGGCGCTTGTGCATCATGTCGGTTGGTCTGTGCTGGTGTTTGTGTGATTTGGGGGTTTGTACTTGAACATGAGGGTTTGTTTGAGGGTTCATGTCTGGGCTATTTTAGGGGAGGAGGGTGTCTGTCTGGGTTTGAATGAGACCTATTAAATAGTGTCCAAGAGTGTGTAGTTTTTGTTTGTGTGTGTGTGTGTGTGTGTGTGTGTGGACAGAATAGTGTCTGGATCGGTGCATGTGTCCATTTGCATACTCCTCGCTGGCCACACATATGGCGTTCAGTCTGAACAGATGCAGTGACAGGCAGACATGCAAATGACTCGCAAGCCCCGCCTCACACAAAACACACGCCGTAAATTCGGCGCAACACACATCAACGGCCGGGGAAAGCATTCACCAAATGTGACGCACATGCACAAAACACCCTAAATAATAATAGTGATGTCACTGTATTCTCCTGCGTACGACAACAGAGCAGCCCGTGACGGCAGCCAATCAGATCAGTGCAGGTGCAGGAACAGGAAGTCAGATGAGAGATGCTGACATCACCCTTTATGTGCAGAAAAGGAATTAATAACTCTGACTCACAGCCATAGATGTTAATGCTCCTGAAATAAGAATAGTAATAAGAAATTTGAATTAAAGTTTCATTTTTAAAGATGTTGAATGGTGGATTAAAGGTGTAAAAAGTGGAAAAACAACACAAAAGTTAATGTTTTAGTCATCAAGGACACATTAAATTGATCAAAAGTGACAAAAGACATTTATAATGTTACAAAAGATTTCTAATCTTTTTGCTGTTCTTTTGAGCTTTCTATTCATCTGTGAATTCTGAAAAATAAAATGTATCACGGTTTGCACAAAAATATTGGGTCTAATAGTAGTCAAAGACTGTTTTCACAATCATCGATAAATAATCGGTAAATGTATCAATCCTCTGCATTTAGAATGATTCCTGAAGGGGCATGTGAGCACCTGAAGACTGAAAATCATTCGGGGCATTTTAAAATTATTTCACGATAGACACTATAATATTATTAGCAATAATATTTGACTGTTTTACATGTATTTTCGAGTGGCGTAAGAGACTTCTTTCAAAAACATAAAAAAGTCTTACCAACCCCAAACTTTTGAAAGGTTGTGCATTAAAAAAATATGAAAATCAGAAAATAAAAATAAATAATATACATAATTCATAGTTAGAATTTATATATTGATTTTATATGAAATAATATTAATGTGCTTTTTTGTATGCATAATTTATCTATCTATATTCTTTTAAAATAATAATATAATTTCTTTGTAGAAACGGTCTAATTGCTTTATGTGAGGCTACTTATTGGTCTTTGGCAAAGAACAGTTGTCGAATGAAATGTCAAGTTTTATTTTGGTTATAGTTTTTAATAATTTATTGATGGGCCTCATCCTCTGAATTTAATCAAATCATAATGATGTTGAAGCATGTTTTGAGATATCAGCAAACATTGATGATGATCGAAAAGTATAATAAATGTATCCATTGAGGAAACAATTCGGTTAGCTAGCCCTCTAAATGCTATATATATATATATATATACACCTGTTAAGGCATTATATAATGTATACATCTCATCTTATGGGCCCGTCAGTTTTAGTGAACTTACTCACATCCAAGTCTGATCAGTTAGTAAAGCAATGGCACTTCAGCTTAACATTACATACTACCAATGCACCAGTGTTTAAATAGTAAAAAGGAATAGTGATGCATGACTTAGAAAGCCTAATGTTTGTTAAATGAAACGCATTCAGTGCCTTTCTTTGACTCTGACAGACTATGCACGTCTAGACGGATCTGAACGTCAATATTAAGCTGAACGTGCTTTTGTGGGGCTCGTCTTGAAGCGTGGGAACGCGGGGAAAGCGTGCGGCCGTCTGAATGCCAGCGCAGCAGGTGAAGAAGGACCCTAGAGGTCAAGGTTGAAGCCCTCGGCTCGCACATGCAAATTAGCCGGCCGATTAATAAGCAGCGAGGGTCTGTGTTTGCTCAAGTTCACGCTGCCTTTGTGTGATTCTGGACTGAAGAGCGCTTTAGACGAAAGTGCAAACACGTCTCGTGTTCATTTAGAGTCTCTCTCTCTCGCTCTCGCTCTCTCTTTCTCGATCGCTTTCTCTCTTTTGTGTCTGAAGTAACACACTCTTATAAGGAAGTGTCACTCATCTTATCTGGGCGGAATGTCGGGGGCCAGTGGTAAGCGCTTCACAGAGCAATTCTGCTATTCACATAATTACTTAGGTTGTCTAGCTAGTTTCATTCTACTCTAAATGTAGACCTTACTGATACATATAATAATATTAATATGTACATGTTTTCAATGACTAGTTTCATTCTACTAATAAGTATATTATTTTTTGACTGAAAATTCTTATTTATTACGTATGGAATGAAACTCATGTGTATAATGTGAAACTAGTAGAATTATTAATGCGGCATATTGTACAGTTAAATAAAAGTCGATTATTTGTAGTCTATTACTTATGACACTATAATATTTTAAATCGTGCACTAGTTTCATTTATTCATTTTCATTCGAGTCCATAATAATATTATTTTTTCATACTAGTTTTTATTATCATCTACATGCTATATATGAGATCTACAGTATTAATAAAATAATAATACTAATGGAGCTTCTATAAACGTTACATATTAACATATTAATGACATTATATTTAGCGCATATAATAGCTATATATTTTTCATAGCCGTTTATTTTACTCTAACTTGCTAATTAGACTACTTGTATAATAATATAATGAATAATATAATGACATTATTAAACCGTAACGAATATTAGCATTATTAATTTACAATAATATTTACATATTAAATATATAATTCTTCATACTAGTGTTCTATTCTTCTGTAATTATTTTTAGGCTATTCTATTAGTCCTTGAATGTAAACTAGTATGTAAATATTAGTAAATTATTAATGCATATATTGTACAGTTTAAATAATAAAGTCATTATTTTTACTATTATTATGACAATATTTGTATTATTAATTTACATTAGTATTCACATAATAATATTATTTTTCATACTAGTTTCATTCTACTGTAATAAGACTACTCTATTAATAATAATAACAATATAGTAAAACAATGACATTATTATTTTAACTGTACAATATTTACATTAATGTTTACGTATTGATATCATTTTTCATACTAGTGTAATTATTCTGTAATAATAGCAATAATTGTAAAAATAACTACATTATTTGAACTGTACAATGTTTATATAATGTTGTTTTTGTTTTACTGCTTTTATTTTGATTTCAATAAAAATCTGCCATTTTTACTATAAGTATTACTGTAACTGAATGAAAATGACTGTATTACAGTAATGTGCTTCTAATGAGAATCAATGAGAATAACTCAAATCTTCTAAGTAGACTTGCGTATGTGTTATGCTTAATTTTCATGAAAATAATGTTAAAATTCAGGGCCATTAAAATCTTAAAGGTGCTTTTTTCTTGAAATTCAGATACTATATTTCTGTTTATGCTGGTGACATGTGACTGCGGAAGCTTGAGGTATTTCAGTCAAGCTGATATTTCGTTCTGTTATAATTCTACTAGTTTTTCTGCTTTTTTATTTCACATCATTCAAAAACATCCTCTTAGTGAGGTTCAAACACGATCACACTTGTCAATGTTCATTAGTTGTTCTTCTTCGCTGCTTCCTCTTCACCACATCGGCGTGCATAAGAAGTTATCTTAATAAGATGATTCTCACCTGATCAACGCTCTTATGTTTGATGTGTGTTTCTGATGAGATGTTTTATTGGTGGCTCATTCTTAAAAGGCTCAATAGAGGTGTTTTATCTGCAATGTTTCGCATCCTGAAATAAAAACAGAATAGATGAGTCAATAAAGCTAAGCGTATAGAGCTGCTAAATATCAATGTGAACAAGCTGGTATGAATATGTTTGGTATCATATGTTGCTGAGACAAGATTTTGAGAACTTTTCTGAAACTCTGAGGTCTTTCCTTGCAGGATAAAGTAGCTTGACAGGAGTGCCCAGATAATGTAAGAGATCGATGTGCAATATAAGCGAGAGCTGTATTACTCTAAATGCGCTGGAATGTTATACGCCATGCTGGCCATTAGTCTTAGGCTATCATCCTCCATTCACTTTCCTGATGGGGGTGACCCGCATGGGCACTAAAATTCTAGTGTTGAGGTCGGTCTCTGGGGAAGATTTGTAGCACATAGTCACAATACATTGTATGGGTCAAATGATATATAATTTTGCCTTTATGGGGCGCAAAATCATTAGGATATTAAGTATAAATTAATGCCATGTTCCATGAAGATTTATTTTGTAAATTTCCTACCGTAAATTTATCAAAACTTATTTTTTGATTAGTATTATGCATTGCTAAGAGCTTCATTTGGAATTACTTTAAAGAGGATTTTCTCAATATTTAGAATTTTTTTTTTTTGCACACTCAGATTCCATATTTTCAAATAATAGGATCTCAGCCAAATAGCATCCTATCCTAACAAACCATACATGCGATAAATCCTCATGTTTTGAAAATTGCACTTAAGAACTGGGTTTTGTGGCTCCAGGCTCACTTTTAAGGGCTTCAAGCATGTTGCGCGCAGGCAATAACGAAACGCAACCTCGCACTCAGATCGTTACTTTCTGGCTCTTGCAGTCTTCTCCTTCTATATCTTCCCTCGTCTTCTCTCTAAATAATTCAATTCTATTGAGTTGCAGCTTTTATTGGCCAGTGTACTAAGACACTTCTAATGTTGAGCGATCGCAAATCAGGCATCTGTTCGGATAAAACAACAGCAGCAATAAAACGACAGTGTTAAATGCTGTAGTTTAACAGAGGGGCTTTTAATGGTCTCTGACTTCAGTAATACGGCTTTGTGCGCCGTGCTCCTCCTCAAACTTCACTCCTGCTTTCTCTGCTGTCAGCTAAGTCTTTCTCCGCGGCCCGTGCATGCTAAGAACCTTTCCCCGCCAGTGTCAACCAGAATGATCCCGTCAGCTGGGGCTCCTGGACTTTCCCCCTGCCTTTCCATCATCTCTTCGCATTACCCTGCATTGCTCTTGCTCAGAGAACCTAGCGATCTGGCCAGTGTAGGTCACAGGCTCTTTTAAGGGCCACACCTGCAACTCAATACACTGTTCTGTGAGGTGGAGAGCAGGATTATGCTGCTTTCTAAGATCATTTCATTGCAAGTATCCTGCATAGAGATTCCCAGAATACACTGTGATAAAATCAGTTAAAAAGTGCACCCTAGATTGCATACAAAGACAGAAAATGTTGTTCGAAATGTATGGGGGGTGGGATCTCATATCTATATATATATACTATATATATATATATATATATACAAGTGGTGTGAAAATGTTTTGCCCCCTTCTGTTTTTTTAATTTTTTGCATACTTGTCACACTTAAAAGATTCAGATCATCAAGCAAATTTTTATATTACACAAAGATACTGCAAGTAAATACAAAATGCAGATTTTAAATGATTATTTATTCTATTATGGGAAAAAAGCTGTCCAAACATAGCTGGTCCTACGTGAAAAATGAATTGCCCCCTAAATCTAATAACTGGATGTGCCACCCTTTGCAGCAACAACTGCAAACAAGCATTTGCGATAACTGCCAATGAGTCTTTCACATCACTGTGGATTCATTTTGGCCCACTCTTTTTTGCAGAATTGTATTAATTCAGCCACATTGGAGGATTTTCAAGCAGTGAATGGACTGTTTAAGCTTCTCAATTGGCGGATTTAAGTCCGGACAATTGGATTTGGCCACTACCACTCAAAACGCGTCATTTAGTTTTTCTGTATAGGCATTCAGAGGTGATCTTGGGCTGGTGTGTTTTGGGATCATTGGTCGGTGCTGGCTGCAGAACCGGCAATGCGGACTGAGTGCTTTGTTGTTCACAACTGACGGGCCGACACTTCTCCTTCAGTGATTTTCTGACTAGAGTGGGCAGAATTCTATGGGCCATCAGTTATGGCAGTTGCGCAGATGTCCTTAAGTCTGCAGAGCCCCCTCAGACCATCACACTACCACCACCATAATTTACTGTTGTTATGATGTTTTTTTTCTGAAATGCAGTGTTACTTTTACTCCAGATATAACGGGACACACACCTTCCAAAAAGTTCAACTTTTGTCTCATCAGTCCACAGAATATTTGCCCAAAAGTCTTTTTTTGGTAAACAATATATGAGATAATATATAATAAACATGAATGTTTCTGTCTCGCTGCTACGGTTGGATTTCAGCTCCTGAAGTCTTGATAAACTTTAAAGGTCTGCAGAATAAGTCGTACAAATAGATTTCGCTGAGCTGTTGGCCTGAATGAGGGTCAGTTTCTGCTTTCTCATCACTACATTATATTTTATGACCAGCGCGTTTGGGCCACCTGCTTTTACCATCAGGCATGTGGATCGGACAGCTATGAGGACAAACCCAGGGGTCCTTGCCTTTTAAAATGAATACTAGTGTACTGCATACTTACAGTATGAACTGTGTACTGCCCGCAGTTTAGAATAGCATGTGAACGCATGCAGTGAACGACAATACACATTTCACACTGTAGCACTGTGGCAACAAGATCCAAATGAACACCCCCCCCCCCCCCCCCCCCCCCCCCCCCCCCACCCCCCACTTTTTTATTTCCAATTGACTGAAGTAACTTAATAGTATACACAATGCTGTATTTAGAAGTTTGGGATGCGTAAGATTATTTGTTCCTTCTGCTCACCAAAGCTGCATGTATCTGACCAAAAATATTGTAAAAATAGTGAAATATTATTATCATTTAGAATAAGTGTTTCTATGTGAATATCTGTTAAACTTGTACTTATTCTTGAGGCACGCAGCTGTATTTTCAGTCATCATGTACTCCCTTCCACCGCAGTCTTCAGTTTCACGTGATCTTCAGAAATCATTCTAATGATTCAAGAAACATTTCTGATTTATTATCAATGTTGAAAACAGCTATCCTGCTTAATAGTTTTGTGGAAACTGTGATACATTTTATATTTCAGGATTCACAGATGAATAGAAAGTTCAAAAGAACAGCATTGAAACATGCACAAATTGGCGCGACGATGATGGACGCCTCCGCTGGCGTGTCTCTGCCAGTGTTTTTTTGTTCGTTTGTCCTGTCTTTAGTTATATCCCTGCATTCAGTTTCACCAGAGACGAATTGCTGGTCATTCGGAAGTACACACCACCCGATATTTCACCTGTTTTCGACTATTCGGATATTTTGCTGGACATTGTAGTCGGGGGAGCTGTGGCGCTGATTAAGTGCTTCAGGACGCTCAGACGGGGGAAGCGAGCCGGCGCGCTAGTGAAGCTCAGACAGCGCGGATTCAGAAAGCCGTTGCCTAGCATCCATCTGGCAAACCTCAGCTCTCTACCCAACAAAACAGACAAACTCATTCTGCTCTCCCGGACAAATAAAGATTTTTCAAACTCTGCTGCTCTGTGATTCACGGAAACCTGGCTGAAAGACGCAATCCCGGACAGCGCGTTGAGTCTCCCAGGCTTTCAGCTGTTCAGAGCAGACCGCAACGCAGAATCAACGGGGAAATCACACGACGGCGGGACATGCTTTTACATCAATGCGAGGTGGTGTACAGATGTAACTGTGTAAAAGAAGATGTGCTGTTCAGATCTAGAAGTGCTCTTCATCAAGCCGTTCTATTCGCCGCGGGAGTTCCACTCGTTCATTCTCGTGAGTATTTACATTCCTCCGCAAGCACACGTGAGCATCGCTTTACAACAACTCGCTGATCTGATCACAGAGACAGAGCAATAACACCCGGACTCTGTTTTAATCATTTTCTGGGACTTTAATAAAGCCAATCTCCCCCATGAACTGCCAAAATACAGAGAGCACATCACATGTCCCACCAGAGACAATAATATATTGGATCACTGTTACACCACAATAAAGAATGCATATCAATCTGTCCCACGAGCAGCTTTGGGACTCTCTGATCATTGTCTGGTTCATCTTATATTGAACTACAGGCAAAAGCTGAAATCAGCTAAACCTGTAATAAGACTATAAAAAGATGGACTAATGAAGCAGAGAAGGATTTACAAGCTTGTTTTGACCTCTCTGATTGGAGCGTCTTTGAAGCTGCTGCCACCGATATGGACGAGCTCACAGAGACTGTAACAACTTATATCAGTTTCTGTGAAGATATGAGCATTCCTACCAGGACTCATTTAACCTACAACAATGACAAACATGGTTCACTGCAAAACTCAGACAACTCCGTCAGGCCAAAGAAGATGCTCACAGAAAGGGGGATATTGTCTTGTATAAACAGGCTAAATACACATTGGAAAAGGAGATCAGAGTGGCAAAGGGAATTATTCAGAAAAAATAAGGATTAAATTCTCTTCCAGTGACTCGGCATCAGTGTGGAAAAGTCTAAAAGAAATCACCAATTACAAGACACCATCCCCCAGCACTGCGGAGAATCAACACCTGGCAGACGATCTGAACGAGTTCTATTACATGTTTGAAAAAACACCCCACACCCACCCTGAAAACCTCTCCACACAACCATTCACACCTCCAACAACCCCCTCTCCCACACACCTGCAATTCAGATCAGCAAAGAAGAGGTGCACCAGGTCTTCCGGAAGCAGAAAAGTAAAAAAGCACCAGGCCCAGATTGTGTAACACCAGCCTGTCTGAAATCCTGTGCAGACCAGCTGACCCCCATCTTCACACTGATCTTCAACAGATCACTGGAGCTGTGCGAAGTCACTTCATGCTTCAAACGCTCCACCATCAACCCCATCTCAAAGAAATCCAAAATTACAGGACTAAATTACTACAGGCCTGTGGCTCTAACGTCTGTGGTCATGAAGTCATTTGAGAGACTGGTGTTGGCCTACTTGAAGGACATTACTGGACCCTTGCTGGTTCCTCTTCAGTTTGCCTACAGAGCAAAACAGGTCTGTGGACGATGCAGTAAAAATGGGACTGCATTATGTTCTGCAACAACTAGACAGACCAGGGACTTATGTGAGGATACTGTTCGTGGACTTCAGCTCGGCCTTTAACACCATCATCCCAAACCTCCTCCTGCCCAAACTAACTCAGCTCTCCGTGCCCACCTCCGTCTGTCAGTGGATCAACAGCTTCCTGACAGACAGACAGCAGCTAGTGAGGCAGGGAAAATACACATCCAGCACCCGTACGATCAGGACTGGAGCTCCTCAGGGTTGTGTTCTCTCTCCACTGCGCTTCTCCCTGTACACCAACGACTGCACATCTAAAGACCCTCCTGTCAAGCTCCTGAAGTTTGCAGACAACACAACACTCATCGGCCTCATTCAGGACGGATGACGAGTCTGCTTACAGACAGGAGGTCGAGCAGCTGGCTGTCTGGTGCAGTATCAACAACCTGGAGCTCAACACGCTCAAAAACAGTGGAGATGATCGTGGACTTAAGGAGAAAACCCCCTGCACTCCCCCCACACACCATCATGGACAGCACAGTGACTGCAGTGGAGTCATTCAGGTTACTGGGCACCACAATCTCTCAGGACCTAAAATGGGACACTCACATAGACTCCATAGCTAAAAAGGCCCAGCAGAGGTTGTACTACCTTCACTAGCTGAGGAAGTTCAACCTGACACAGGAGCTGCTCAAACAGTTCTACTCCGCCATCATTGAAACTGTCATCTGCACTTCTATATCTGTCTGGTTCAGCTCATCTACCAAAACTGACCTCAGAAGACTACATCGGATAGTCCGGACTGCTGAGCGAATCACTGGTAAAACCCTCCCTTCTCTCCAAGAACTGTACTCGTCCAGAGTGAGCAAAAGGCCTGGCAGAATCACTCTGGACCCCTCACATCCAGCAAACTCCCTCTTTGAGCTGTTGCCATCTGGTCGATGCTACAGAGCACTGAGCACCAGAAACGGCCAGACACAGGAACAGTTTCTTCACTCAGGCCATCCATCTCATGAACACTTGAAAATAACTGTGGAACACACACTATTTATTCACTCACACACTTATTTTAATCTAACTCACACACTCAGTCTACATTTCAATTTGCACAGAATATACCTGTACATACAACTGTCTACTGTTATATACCTGTACATACAACTGTCTATTTGTATATTTTTATTCCTTATTTACTTGTTCTATTTTTCATTATCTGTTTTTGTTGTCACTGTCATTCTGTTACACTGTTGAAGCTTCTGTCACGAAAACAAATTCATCATATGTGTAAACATACCTGGCAATAAAAAACTCATTCTGATTCTGATTCTGATTATTTGAAAAGAAATCTGTAAATATATAAACTGTCTTTACTGCACTTTTTGTTTCAAAGCATGTTATAGCTATTATATATATATTTTTTGTTTTTGCCGTTAATGTGATCAATTTAAAAAATGACAAAAGTCTAGACATAGACACAAGGTACAGCACAAAGGCTGACCAGACCAACCGATCCCACCAACAACAAAAAAGAATTGTACCGAAACCAAAGGACAGATATATGAATAAAAAAAATTGACTGTCACTTTTGACCAACTTTAAGCATCCTTGCTTAGAAAAATTATAAATGCTCAAAAAATCCATCTCATTCAATAGTATTCAGCCATATAATACCATAATAAAGAAACGAGCTGTACACAAACCTTTACTGCTGTTAGATTTAGTACATATCTGTGCATTGTCACAGAATGGAAACAGTACAAACGATGACATTAGATGGAATTTGAGGTGACTGATTTAGAGTGGTGTGTGTGAGTGTGTGTGTGTGTGTGTGCGTGGTGTGTGTGTGTGTGTGTGTGTTGTTGTGTGTGTGTGTGTGATGTTCTGTGAGTGTGAGTGTGTGTGTGTGTTGTGGTGTGTGGTGTGGAGGTGTGTGTGTGTGTGTGTGTGTGTGTGATGAGTGGTGAGGTGAGTAGTGTGATAGCGGGTGTGCTGGTGTGTGATTCTGTGTTGTGTGTGTAGAGGTGTGTGTGTACCTGTGGGTTGATGAGGGTTGAGTGTGAAGTGTGAGTGTGGAGATTGGAACGTGTGTGTGTGAGAGTGTCGAAGGCGGTGGTGTGTGTGGGTGTGGGTGTGTGTGGATGTGTGTGTGTGTGTGTGGTGTGGGGTGTGTGTGTGTGTGTATTTCGTGTGTGTGGCCGTGTGTGTGTGTGGGGTGTTGTGGTGAGTGTGTGAGTGTCGACGGCGTGCGAGCGTACCATCAGTATTTGCCCTCTGGGTCTCATTTCATGGTTTAAAAAAAGATAATGAAAAGCTACTTGAAAATGGTCTATTAAAACTGTAGTGCAGATCACGGCACAGACGAGAGACAGCTGCTGTGAGCTCAGCGCTCGGCCTCATTCCCCATGTCTCCGGAGGCTCCCAGAGCTGCCGACTGGTCAGCAGAAATAGTTTGACCCGAATCACAAACACACGGAAGTGTCTGATACCGAAATAGTACAGACCAGTACTGAGAAGTTGTGTTTTAATGGAATAGTTCAGCCAAAAATTAAAAAAATTGGTTTAAAAAAAGTGCTGCATCATACGGGTATCCAAGATCTAGGAGGGTGTGTTTGTTTCTTCATCAGGTTTGGAGAAAAGAAAGAAATGTAGCCCATTGCAATCCAGTTGTCTGAGCAATGGAGCTGATGCAGTGAATGGAGGCAGCAGAATGAGGGTAAAAACAGTCTGATAAGAAACAGTCACAATAATCCACGCACTCCAGTACATTCACGTTAAACATCTGGTAGAGAAGGACAAAACAAGCCATTGAAGACGTTTTTAAACAACTTACGAGTCATAAATCCATAAACAAACGCTTCTCAGGAAAAAGTGGTCTGGGTCTGAATCCCCGACCCCCCGAGGAGCGAGACATCTGCACAGATCAAGCAGCGTTTACGAGCCAAAACAGCTCTAAACAAATATGTGGCTGGATTTTGATCTGAGAGACAGCAGGAGATGCACTTTTTTTATTATAATAACAATTTTATTGTTATTATGGATTATTTTGATTGATGTAAATAATTGTTTCTTATTATTATTATTTTAGTATCGAGATACTATTATAGTTTTTATTTATATTCTGAATCAGTTTTTTATATTTTCTGTTTTTATTTTAAATTTGTTTAAAGTTTTGGTAATTTTGTGTCTGCTGCTTTGTCATTTTTTTTAAGTACTTTGTTTTTTTAAATATCTTTCTGTATAGTTTTATACTTTTTTCCGCCAGTTTATACGGTTATTTTAGTACATAAAGGAAAACTAATATTAAAGGAGGAAGGTAAAGTTTATACCATACACTCACAAACAGGACAAACACACACACACACACACACACAACACACACACCCAACACACACTCACACACACACATAACACACACACACAGCTCACTCACACTCACTCACACACACCACACTACTCACACCAACACACACACACACGCTACACTCACACACACACACACACACACCATCACACACACACTCACTCACCAAACCACAACACCCCCTCACACACACACAACTCACTCACAAAACACACACACACACTCACACCACACACACACACACACTCACTCCACACACACACACACCCACACACACAAAACACACACACACAGTCACAAATTCCATAACCAAAAGTATTCAGACACATTCAATATTTCACACATTATCGCAGTTTATTTGCTATAGTTTAGAAAAAGGTAATAACATATGTATTAAGACTCCGTGTAAAACGTGTCAGAAACCAATTCATCTGGATAATGTCAGAATATAAAAACTTTGATTAGCAAACGGTATGGATATGAAGTATATTGAATAGATTTCAAGCTGTTAAACTTTAAGAACTACAATTGAGATCAAACCAATTTGCTCAAACAAGCCCCAAGCAGTGCTCATTTTGTGTCAGGAAATGTTAATTTTTCAGTACGTTTAATTTATATTAAATATTGAAAAGGTTTTTTTTTTTAATTGGATATTAATTTTAGTTAGGTTTAGTTTTAGTTACCCATGAATAACCCTGGAAACACACAAATGATAATAACGGAATCATAAAAAATGGCCATTTCAAGGGCGGATGCAACAACAATATTACATCGTTCACACTAATGAAAAAAAGTCCTTACTGATAGAAGTTCATGTCTGACACTGATTAAACACAAATTTTATTTTTTAATCTGTGAATCGTGAATTTGCTTGTGTAAACCTTCAGGCCATATGCAGGAATTTCCTTGATAGTTTTTTCTGGCGTGGTGGGCATAGAAGCGTTTCGTCTCTCTCTCTCTCCGCTGAGAGTTGGTTTCGCAGTGATGCAGAATAAAAGATTTCAGGGGGGGGCTTTATCACAGACAGTCGGGACCTTCGACCCCGCGCCCGCTGCCGGGCCGGATCGCCGGCTCCCATTCAGCGCACAGTCACGGCCTCTTAATGCAGCTCACAGTCTCTCGATTCAGTGGAGGTGTGATCCGATGACATGTATTTTTAATGAGGGGCGACGTCTTTGTTGGCCAGACACAATATCCCGACGCTGGAGAATGAGAATGGGCCCCTGGCGGCCCCGCATGCAAAATCCCACTAGTTGTTTTCCTTTTTAATCTGCCATTCTCTCGTTTCTCCACCTCTTTCTCTGAGTTAAACTTCTGTTGGTGGCTTTGGCAGTCAGATACGGAAGAAAAGTGCCCTAGAAAAGGTCTCTGTTAGAGCCTGTGATAATGTCGTCACGAAGCAGACCGCCCAGAGATCCCAGAGTTACCGTTAAACACAATCATACAGTGCTTTGTGAAAGTTAGATTGGGGGAGGGGTGTTTCGGAGCTGTAAATCATGGGGCGCTAGGCGTAGAATAAGCATCTTCCGATGATGTATGACTAAGAAAACTATTCACACATGCAGTGAGAACTTACATTTAATGATCAAAAAGTGATCAGACACACGAAACTGATTCATGCGAATTGGAAAGTTACACATGCATTCTTACTGCTCTTCCCTCTCTTCGTCTATGCTCCTACTCTGCTCAGCATGGGGCTTGCGCCGTCTCCCACACACCGTCACCCACTGTTTTTTTTTAACAGCACCACAATATCATCTCGCTCCCTCTCGACCTCACACACGAACCAGACACCACCTACTCTCCCTCTCTCTCTCGCTTACCCACCTCCCACACGCTACAGATGTGGTGGGTGAAAATCCTCCTGCTAATTCCTCGATTTCTGCTCCCCGTCAGCTTAAGCCCCTCACACACCGTAGCACACCACACAACTAACTCTCGTCCCTGCACGCACTCTCGTCTCGCTATCTTTCACACACACACACTCCTCTCTCTCTCTCTCTGAGATCTCTCCCCCTCCCGAACCACACAAACACTACTCCTTAGCTCTCGCCCTCACCACACACAACAACCACACACAATCCCTCACACACCACACACACAACACACACTCTCGCTCTCTCGCTCGCCCTCACACACCACACACGACACACACACTCTCTCTCTACACGCTCAACCACCAAACACCACCAAAACACACAGTCACACACACACACACACTCCCCTCACACACACACACACACACGTCCTCTCTCTCTGCCTCCTCTCACACACCCCCACACGACACGACAACCACAGCAACGACAACTATCTCTCATCTCTCTCTCTCCCTACACAGAACACAACAGACACGCTCTCGCCTCTCATCTAGCTCTCACACAAACCCGACACCTCTCTCTCTCTCTCGCCCTATCTCAGCATGCACCACACACACACCAACACTCTCTATCTCCCTCCACACAAACACACACTCACACTCCCTCTATCTTTCTCTCGCTCTCTCTTCTCTCCATCTCTCCAACAACACACAACACACACATACTCGCCCTCTCTCTCCTCGGCTCTCAACAGAACACACACACACACACACACAACACAGCCATACTCTCCCTCTCTCTCTCGCTCACACAACAACACCAAAAGACGACACGCTCGGTTTGCCTCTCGGTTCTTTCTCATCTCCTTTCTCTCCGTCCTCACACACACCACACTCTCTCGCCTCGTCATCCCCACACACACACACACACACCTAGCCTGCTTTGGGTCTCTCCCTCCTCACAACAACCACACACACCAAGCAGAGACCTTATAACCCGGACAACGGACCCCTCTTTGTCTTTTTATGGTTGGTTTTTCTATACCAAGGGCCAGGGTCATGTTGTTTTTTTTGTTTTTCTGATGCTTAGTCGGCTGGGGCACGCCCGCTTCCACACTACACACACACCTTCAAACACACGAGCGAACAACACACACACTCTCGATCGCGCGCCCGCATCACACACACACACACACACACCTTTCTTACTATACGCCGTTTTCTCGCTCTCGTCACTCAAACAAACACACCACACTCTTCTCTCTCTCTCTCTCTCTCTCCTTCACACACACACACACACACACACAACACAACACACACACACAACAGACCCTATGCAGCCCGGGAGCAACGAACTCCTCTGTCTGTATATAGGCCTCAGGGCAACGGCACAACAGCGAGTCGTCTGGAACACCAACCACCACACCACAAACAAACAACACCACACACACTCTGTCTGGGTTCCTAACGTGACCTCTGGTTCTGGGGCAAAGAAACCCCCTGAGACCCAAATAACACGACCCTCGGGACAATACAAGTAGACACACAGACCTCCAATGTCTCGCTTTAGTGAGCGACAACCTGATCAAAACTACAAACATAAACTTATTACATTAAAGTGACAGTTCACCCATTTACTCACTCTCAAGATGTCCCAAACATTTCAAATATTGTAGAAATAGCAAACAAATGCCTATATTCGCTTTTTACAGTGAAAGCAGTTTAGTGAGACATTAAAGCTTTGTTTTAACATGGTAAATTAATACAATAAAAACTACGACTGTTGTTTTATCTGTCACTCACGAGTCACGACTGACCCACACACACATCTCAACTATACCATGCGGCTGAAAGAACAGCCTGATATGAATAAAAAGAAAAAGAATTAAAATGAACGAAACAATTACACTTGCAAGAAAGCACATAACTTGTACTCAAAATGAGTCTAAAATGTAAAATAATAAGCCTAATTGTAATTAGAGATAGTAAAGATACACTTCCAAAAGCACAAACATTACTGTATATTCACAGTTTGAGAAAATATTATTAGAAATTGTTAACAATACTTTTAAATACAGTTTTATTTATCTCATAATTATTATTTTTGTAATGCGTTTTAATTTTGTAAAGTCATAATTTTGTGTTAAAATTTCTGTTTTACTGCTAATTGCAATGGTTACTATTTACTATTTTTCAGTCTTATTTTTAATGCATTGTATTAAAACCAGTTATGTATGTGTCAAGCTTGACCAGGCAAACAGTCACAAGTAATTATTATAACTATAATAGTAGTATATGGAACCCACAACAACAATTAAAAAACAAAAACATGCAAAAAATACTGTCCCTGTTTTAAAAATATTATTTTCTGCATTGCCGCGCTTGCACCAGGGTTAATTGGCAACAATTGCCACCCCTCAATGGGCCCTCGAGAGAATGAAAAGAATATTTTGAGACATAAACATTATACTGTCTTGTGGTAACTATGGATATTTCTATGATTTTAAAATTTTAGAATGTGACAGATATATCCTATGGTAGGTGCTGACAAACACATCAATAGGTCGGTGTGTTTTAAGGGTAATTCTATGCTATTTTTTTGTAAGAGTGTGAATAAAATGTAATGCATTTTTTCTGTCATTTAATCTGTTTGAATCATATAACCCAAACTGCAATTATACCACGCAGAAATCTGGATGAATTTTATTGTCTGCCCTCCATTTTATGTACTAGAAAAGATGTGAAAGACAAACTCTGACCTGATCCTGTGTCGCCCTGAAGATTCACTGATGTCACTTCCTGTATCTGTACTGAACAGGAAGCTGGAATCGGCTGGAGGATGAACTCGGCGTTATAACCTCACCATCAGAAACAAGATTTTTTTTTTTTATCGGTCCTATCTCTTGTTTTTATGATCTTGTTCATTTTTTTTTTACTGACTTTCAGTGCAGAAAACTAAAACACTGTGGATATTTGCTGATATCCAGCATCACCTGCAGAAGCACATTAAACCAGGTAAGTGAATCTAGTAATGCACATGCCATTATTTTGTTAAACACGTTAAACAAAGAGTTGCATTTCAACATATGCACATAACAGCTCGACGTCACACACACCACACAACAAACCCACACAACACAGCTCACTCACGACTACAACACCACAGAAGCCCTCAGGAAACACACACTCTCACTCTAATCCGATCACACACACATCACACACACCACACACTCACTCACACACACACCACACACTCACACACACACACTCACACACTCACAGAGACACACACACACACACTCACACAGACAAACACACACACACTCACTCACACACCACACACACACACTCTAGGGACACAACACACATCACTCACAACACACACACACGCACAGGAAACCAACACACAACACCAACACACACGACACACACACACAGCACCAGAGACACAACACACACACACACCACCACACACACCACAGGACAAAACATAGTCACTCAAACCGCACACGTCACTCCAACCTCAGCACACACACACACACACAGACTCAGACACACACACACACACACACTCACACACACACACACACACACACACACACACACACACACACACACACACACACATTCACCTCAAGCTCTCTGGATGTATTACAAAATCTATAATGAATATTTTAATAACATGGACCTGTAATTTAGATTCACTAATGCAATGACCCTCAGAAACGCTTCATTCACCTGATTCAATAATTAATACTGCAATGAGCAACTGCGTATCAGTAAAGCTGTAATTCATCATTGTGTACTTGAGTAATACTGAATGTGTGATGATTTTCAATAAAGCTTCTACGTATGATATATGACACTGTCTGGTGTGAGCATTTGATATTGCGGTTTATGCTGTTATATAAGTAGGTTTTAGGTATTTGATTGTAAAGTGTGTTCGTGCATGCATATTCTGCATGTAATGGCAAAGGCATTCAGTCATTTATAAGTGTGAGATCAGAGTGTCTAATACCTTAATCCTTCATTCCCTAACAGCCAAGACATGAAGACTTATCCTATATACACTGACATAAATAATGCATAGATTAATGAGTAGAAACAACTTTAAGACCAGAGTAAACGAGTCAACTACTAATATATATATAAAGTAGTGCTGTCAGACAATTAATCGTGATTAATCACATCCAAAATAAATGTTTTTATTTATATATGTGTGTGTACTGTGTAGATTTATTATGTACATATAAATACACACAAATACAGTATATATTTTGTGTCATATATAATATTTACATGGGACTATATTATAGTCATATAATTTATATTATATGTAAATATATTTAATATATAAACATAACTTATTTTTCTTAAATATATACATGCATGTGTGGGTATTTATATATACATATAAATATACACAGAACACACACATATATTATGCAAACAAATATTTTTATTTTAGATGCGATTAATCGCGATTAACCATTTGACAGCACTAATATAAAGTTCACAATTCTGATCTTAATGTTATGATGCGATTAATCGCGATTAATGTTTGACAGCACTAATATAAAGTTTCACAATTCTGATATTAATGTTATGATGAGTGTTGATTTGGAAATGTCAGATATTGATACAAGAGGAAAAAAAAGCTGATCAACTTTGTTCTTATTGCTTTCGAATAAAAATATATAAAAATTAAACATTTGTTATGTTTTAGTAGTTACACAAGGTTATTGAAAAAATCACAGTTTTCTTTCATAATTGTCTTTGAACAGGGAATTCTCTTTCAGCTTTTTTGAATAAAAGTATGGTGTAGTATTTGAATATCAAACACATACATCTGAATATTAGAATATGTCTTAATATTAGAATTTTAAAAATGCATTAATATTTTAATATTGCTCAGACGTTTTTGTGCTTTGTGTGATTTCCAAATCAATCTGCTAGTGTGCATGTGTGGAAGATTCTGAGCCACTGGCCCTTTAAATAATAAATAAAGATGATTTACATTCCATTGTGGACACGCCCCTTTCTGACAACCTCCAGTCAGCTGTTTCCACAACTGTGACATCATTTCCTGTGAAGTACAGTGAGCCAATAAACCAAATACAGTGCATGCAACAAACACCAAGTTCTTATAAAAATTTTACATTTAGCCCTTTTGTTTTTTATTGCATGCCAAATGAAAGAAATGAATAGCAGTAATGATAATCTTAATATCAATATATTGTTATTTGGCTGATTACAGCATAAAACGAGGATCTTCTGTGTAATACATGAGAGAGTGTTGGATTGTAAGTAATGGTGTCTCATGTGTAACGCTTGAAACTGGTGTTTGCAGTGACGGATGAGGAGGGAGGCTGCTGTGATGTAAATTATTCATGAGCAATTTAAATACATGCAAATGTATTGGCACAGCTCCAGGTACCTATGGCAACGCCCGATGACCCCGCCCACAGCATCAGCACCAGCAGCATCAGCACCAGCAGTCCTGCTTGGCCGAGTGCTATTGTTCATGTGTGAGTGTGAGAGCTTGATTCAGTGATGAGGACAAAACATTCAAATCAGTGACCTCCTACAATCACTAAATATTCAACAAATGCATATTAATTGGTTATGTAAAATAATAATAATTATTATTATTATACTACATAATTTAAAAACATTGTATTATTAAAAATAATATAATTATTATTAATGAATATAAATTATTTTAACGCATAATAAGAATTGTATTATTTAAAACAAAATTATATTTATTAATAATAAATGATGCTAATGTTATAATTAATGCTATAGATATATATTGCTTTTTGTTCTATTACTGCCTCATAAATAATATTTTAATAGTCTATATATACCTTTTATATTTTATATCCTTAGTTTAAAATGGTTTTTGTTTGTGTTGTTCAGTTATTAAAATACTCAATAAATAGTAATATTTTATATAAGTTATATAGAATCTTTTAAATATGATGATGCCTTTCAATACGTTGTTTAGATTGTAAAAATTATTTAATAAAAAATAAACTAATTAAGAGTGACAAGTTCCGGGGTTTCTAGAATCAAAGCTGGATGATTCAGTGAAGAATAAGAGAATAAACCCTATTGAAACAATCCTGTGTGTGTGTGCGTGTGTGTCATTTACATAAATTCTAATAAATAATTAGTTTTTTTCTTTTTATTGTTATTTTTATTTCTTATGTACCTTTTGATGCATTTTTTAAAATGCTTCATGCTTATGTAAAGTACTTTTTTATATAAATAAATAAACATAAATAAACAGATAATTTCAGCACAAGCACATTATGATGTTATATAGAGGAGATTGGGGCAAGTTGTCACAGTGTCTTTATCAGGTTTTGAATCAAAAGCCAAATAATACACATGCTTTCTTCACTTTTGTCTGTTTGAATTATGTCCTTTAAACTAAAAAGTAATGTTAACATCTGTCGGGAATCATGTGAACACAATTAAATCACAAGGACATACAATAGTCACTATGCAATGAAGGGAGAAGCTTGAACTGTTTTCTCAGGAAAAAAGCATTTCATGTAAGTCCTCATGCTTGTCATATTTTGCAGTTAAATGCAGTGCATTCATTACAATTTCTGTTGTGCAAAACAATAGTTTGACGTCGTTGTGTTTATCTTTGCATTGCTATTTCATGCTATTATACATTTTTCCTGTTTTTAATCAGCTGTATGTTATGGAAAATGGCTTTTTTTGTAACCATAGAAAGTATATTTCATATTTTATGCAAGGAGATTCTTCTTAAACAGCAGATTAAAGACAAAGAAGCTCATCTGCTGCTTCATGCTGCCATCTAGAGGACATTAGGACTCCATCAAACACATTTAATATGAATAAATAACGGAAGAGGCTTGATTATAATGTCATTAGTTTAATATACATTCATTTGGCACAAATCTTTTCAATTTACAAACAACAGTCTTGAATCGAGATGCTTCCAAACGAGTCATCTCAGTGAGATTTGTTCGATTCTGTTGAAACAGCAAAGAATGAATCACTTGAACACGAATCACTTTGTAACGAACTCCACAATGAATGCCATCAGCGAGCGATTCTGCACCGAAACATTACATTAAACATGAATTCTGCTTTCAAACACAGAGAGATTCCAGAACTGAAACTCCAATGAACAAGCAGATCATCCGTGACTCGAAACATCGAATCTTTGAGTCGATTCAAACGAATCTCTGCGTTTTATTAGGCGTCTGCGATGTTGGTTAACGTTTAAAAAGCATTTAATGCCAGTTACAACGTTTTAAAAAGACATCTGGATGATAATCATTGTGCTTTGTGCGACTGTCAGGTTAGCAGGGATTTTAGTTTGTTCAGAAAAGACTGAGATGATGATTAGGAGTAAATACCACGGCCCTAAGAAGTCTTAAAACACATTCAAAATGTCTGAATGCCACTAAATGAGATGAAAAAAAATAGCTAAATAAATGTCATTTGTTATAAAGAAAGATACGCAAACCGGTTTGTTCAGTTTAAAATGTAATGCAGCTCAGATTCCGACACATTTGAAGTGAACAAATACTTCTTGGATTCACTGTATCAATATTTCAGTTCAGAAATGAAGGTCCAGAAGAGCAGATGAACGGTGTAATACTGTCACTGTGAGTAATGAAGTATTTTAAAACCACTCGTCAGTAAATGAACAAACACACCAATGATTAAAAACAAACGTGGTGTGAACATGTTATTGGTTTGTTACGCCATCATTGAACACAGGTTAGATGTTATGTTCATGTGTTTGCTTTCTCTCTCCAGGCACTTGGGAGCCGCAGATTCATACATGTGCAACTCTCACTCTCACACTCTCACTCACCTACTACTCACATCTCCTCTCTCCACCCACACCACACACACACACACCACACACCCTCACACACACACACACAAACACTCACTCGCTCACACATCCCCTCTCACCTCACATACACTCACTCTCCTCTCTCACATCACACACCCACCCACACACACACACACCCACACACACCACCTCACTCAACTTCTCTCTCTCACAACACACACCCACACACACACAACACGCGCACTCATATCACATACCTCACTCTCTCTCTCTCTCTCACAAACCACCACACACAACACCACTCTCACTCGCACTCACTTACACTCACTCTCTCCCCCCCCTCTCTCACACACCCACACACACACACACTCTCTCTATCTCTCTCTCTCTCACTCACTCTCACTCTCACTCACATACACTCACTCTCTCTCTCACCACACACACACACCACACAAACACACACACTCTCTCCCCTCACATACACTCTCACTCGCACTCACATACAGCTCCCTGCACACATACACTCTCCTCACAACAAATCCTCTCTCTCTCTCTCACACACACACCCACACACACACACACTCTCACTCACATACACTCTCACTCACATACACTCACTCTCTCTCTCTCTCACACAAACACTCTCACGCACTCACATACACTCACTCGCTCACACACTCACTCTCACTCACAGACACACTCACTCTCTCTCTCTCTCACCCACACTCTCCACACACACACACACACACTCTCACTCACAACAACTCTCCTCACTACACTCACTCGCTCTCTCTCTCACCACACACACACACACACTCCTCACTCTCACTTCACATACACTCCTCACTATCTCACACGACACTCGCCATCACCATACACTCACTCCTCTCCGCCCCACACACACACACACACCACACACACACACACACACCACTCTCTCACTCACATACACTCTCACTCTCACTCACATACACTCACTCTCTTCCTCAGCACACACACACACACCCCACTACACACACACACCTCTCTCACTCACCATCACTCCCAACCAGGGCTACAGTAACTAAGTACATTCACTTGAGTATTGTACTTAAGTACACACTTGAGTATCTGTACTTTACTTGAGTAATATTTTTTCAGGGAACTTATGACTTTAACTTCACTACATTTGAAGACAAATATTGTACTTTTCACTCCACTACATTTCTATGAAGATCCTCGAAGTAGAAAGTCGTTAGCTTTGAAAGTCAGTGGGTGATTTTGTTTTCTTCTCTAAAAACTGTCTTTTTTCAGACAGTTTATCAGTAATCACACTTGGGGCTAGAGATTTCCCAGCATTTTTTGAACACTGACCAGCTGCAAATGTGATGTTTATTTACAACAATTCAATAATAAGAGGTTAATATTGTGGTTTATATTAGACACATTGTCTGATTTTGCTAAATTGTGTAGCCTACGTTAATATATTACCTATAAAGCAACAGAAGAACTGCTGTGCGTCTCCTAATAAAACACAAAATGTGTTTGACTGAAGCAGCACTGCACAGACTGTTCTTGTGTGACATCAAAGTACAGCGAAAGCGATTAGACAGCATTTAAAATGTTTGTTTTGATGGCAATTAAGTGTTGCTGTTTTGCTTTTTTGTTAAAGTAGTGTTGCTGTTGTAAAGTTATACAGCTCCAGTTGTGTTGCTGGGTTTTAAAGCACGTTTGATTTTTGTTTTTCTTCCTTTATCACTCTGTATTTACAGGATTTCACTGTCGTTCAAATGTGGATGAATGGCTACACAAAGATGTGTCCATAGCTGTGGTGAATCACTACCATCCTCTTTTGTGGTGGTGGTAGGGTTAATATATATCCGTTTTCCCCCAAAGTTTTACATTCTAAAGAGCTCTTTATTCCAAGATACTACAGCTAGTAAGGTGTAATGTATTCTAGAGTTGCTTTCAGAATATTGCAGTATCTACACCAATAAACAGTACATTGCATAAAAAAGATTTACTTTTGTACTTAAGGTACTTTTAAAAAGCACGTATTCTGTAATTTTACTAATAAAAATCGTCTTTACAACTTTTACTTGACTGGAGTATTTGACCAGCAGTATAGTACTTTCACCTCATTAATAGATTGAGTACTTTTCCGCCTCTGACCTCACACACACCCACACACAACTCAACATACACTCTCACTCACACACACACGCACTCACACACTCTCTCACACACACAAACAAACACGCACACACACACACACACTCACACACACTCTCACTCTCTCACACATACACTCTCACATACACACACACTCACATACACTCTCACTCACACAGTATCACTCCTCACATACCGCACTCTCATCACACATACATCACACACACACACCCACAGCAAACCCACACACACACACTCACTCTCACACTCACTTTCTCACACACACACACACACTCACAGTCTCACTCACTCACTCACACACACCCTCACCCACACACACTCACACACACACTCTCACACACCCTCACTCACTCTCACACACACACTCTCACACGCCCTCACGCTCACACACCCTCACGCACCCTCACTCCGATCGCTCTCACATCACACCCCTCGCTCTCACTCTCTCACACACTACACCCCAACCAAACACTCACACCACCACTCTCACTCACATACACTCACTCTCTCACACCCTCACTCTCTCACACACACACACACACACATCTCTTTCTCTCTCTCTCTCTCACACATACACTCTCTCACACACACACACACACAACACTCACAAACACCCATCACTCTCACACCCCTCCCTCACTCTCACACCACACTCTCCTCTCACCCCCCTCACTCTCACACACCCGCCCTCAACCCTCACACTCTCGCTCTCACTCACACACACTCGCTCTCACTCTCGCACACACACACACACACACTCTCTCTCTCTCTCACACCCTCACTCACTCACACACACACACACCTCCTGAGAATTAATGATAACGTATAAACAGGTGGAATCTCATGAAAATAACTCCTATTTTCAGCCCCCAAATAAATTAAAAAGGAGTTGGTGAGTGAAATAAACCATTGTGCAATAAAGTATAATTAGGGGAAAATTAGCACAAATGTATTACGTAGTGTGTATAACTATTACCTAAAATTATGAATTAATTATTTTTAATTAAAATTACAATCTTCATGCAGCATGAAATACTACCACAGAAATTAAATATATATAGAATAATATGTTAAACTATAGAATTACCAATTACGTACTAACCATAAAGTATACATTTTACAACTTTAATATTATCTATAGATATATATATTTATACACACACACACCACAGGTTAATCCTTAAATAAATGATGAAATGAGCACTACTACCATAAATATACTTGCATATACATTTGAGTAATAATTATATATATATGATCTATCATTTTAATTATAAATCTAAATTATAGAAATTATAAGTACTACAGTAATGTACAGTACCTTTATACTTTTAAATACATAATTTGAGGGAAAAGCATTTAACTGTTGTGAAAATATGATGCCAAAAAAATCATAATGGTCCTACATCAGGCTACATGCTCTTTATGTAAAATGGAATTGAAAATATTCTACAAATATAACTTTCATTTTTTTCCAATTATGATTATAATTTTTTTTTCTCCATTTTACAGTGAAATATGACCCGGACAGTTGACTGTTTTCATGAGATTCACCCTGATATGAACGTGACGGATAAACGCCCTCTGCTGTTCACAAAACACACACACACACGTGCTGTAAACTCAAAATGCATGTGTGTGTCTTCATCAAATCCCCTGATGTTCCCACACACCGCAGAAAATCAGCTTCTTAACCGGTGTTCTTGTCTTGCTATCCCGTACAAATTTCTAAACGTTCTTAAACCAAGATACATTTACTCGAGAAGCAAAATGATGCACAATAAGTTGTTTTTTGAAGAATTCATCAAAGAAAGTAGTCTTAGTGCTTAAACAAACAACGGCCCTGTTAGTATAAAATGATTTTGCTTTCCCTTTGAAGAAAGAAGTTTTTTCTGACCCCACTGGCAGATATTTTTTCTTCTTGTTTTAAGCATAAACTCACCTCATTTTGATTCATTTTCATAAAACAAGACTTAATATCTAGAGTCATTTTGCTTCAAGTAAATGCATCTTCATTTTAAAAAATGTTTAGACATTTGTACCAGAAAACAAGACAAAATTACCAAGTTAAAAAATCCTTTTTGCAGTGCACATATGCTTTTGCATCAAAAAACAGAACTTTAAACTAGTCACATGACGCCAGGCATTTCCCGTCGTCCTCATTGGCAGCATTTGCTCAGGTTAAAAACAAAAAAAACTATTAAATGTTGTGTTTTTCAGCTATCGTGCACTGTGGCTGAACTGCTGAAGTTTGCGCAGTAGGATCTGCATGAGGTCGAAGGTCATGAAGCTGATGCCGACGGCGATGGGCCCTTTGACCCAGTTCATGCTCAGGCCCTTGTAGAGGCCGCGGATCACGCCCTCCTCCGTCACGATCTCCCGCATGGTGCCCGAGATGCTGCCGTAGGTGTGTCCGGTGACTCCCGCCGTCTGCATGCGTCTGCGCACCACGTCCAGCGGGTAAGAGGCCGACTGACCGATCAATCCTGCGCACGCACCGAACGCCAGACGCTCGTACGAGAACGGATGAGAGCGGCCCGTGTGCTCTGAAACAGCCAGAGGAGACAATACTGAATACTGAAAATAACTACTAACACATGGCTAAATAAAAAAATTCATGTAAATAGAGAAAAGGTCATAAAACATATATCTATATACGGTACATTACTATAATAATAAAAAAGGCCAATTAAATAAAACATTTTTAATAAATATATAAACTATAAATAAATCATATATACATGATAATGGACATACTAAGAATAATATAATAATACAAGGCCTATAATAAAATGGTCAATTACATAACATTTTTATGTATATAAATATACTAAATCATATATACATGCTAAGGTTACGTTAATATATATAATAATTCACAGTAAAGATATAATAAAATGGCCATTATAACACTTTTAATCCATAAAAAAATACTAAACCATATACATGATAATGTCCATTAATAATAATATAATAATAATTAACATTAGAATATAAATAAAAATGGCATTAAAGAAAACTTGAAATTTTAAAATGTAATAAAATAAAGACATTAATAATTACCTTTTAATATTAAATAACTTTTTTGGTTGTGGGGTACAACAACAACACGTTTCATTTGAATAAGATTATTAACGAACTAACAATGAAGAATACTTAGTGTTTATATTGATCTTAATTGATGTTTATTACAACATTTATTAATGAATTATTTCAAAAAAGTTCCATCTGTTAATATTATTTTCCTTTTTTACTTCATTTTAGTTCAGGTCTACTAAATAATATTAACAGATACAGATTTTTACTTTTAATAATGTTTTAAAGGGGTCATATGATGCAAATTAAAAATTTTCCTTTCTCTTTGGAGTTACAAGCTCTTGGTGCATAAAGAAAATCAGTAAAGTTGCAAAGACTAAATCCAAATCCAAAGAGATAGTCTTTATAAAATTTAAGAGTCAGCCACACCTACCTAAAACAGCTTGTTCTAACATGCCCTCACATGTCTACATCACTATGTGGGAAGTTTTGCATAAACACCGCCCAAATGTTCACGGAAATAAAGGTGGCGTAACTTTTATTCTCGCTGTATATTGTTTGTTGCTGCCGCCATGTCGTGAAGGAGCTGTGTGTTTAGTTGTGAAAGCGAAACTACTTGTTTGGTCTTCCAAAAGAGGACACAGCTAGAAATCAGTGTTTAAGTTGTATTTACAACTCTGTTCCGGAACAGTTCAACCCAAATTATTCAGATGTGTGCAGCGCATTTTACTGTTTCCTGATCCTGGGAGAGTAGACTACAATGCCGGTGTCTGTTTCTATAAAGTTGGGCAGTTCTAACTTTGCAAGGACAGTCTGGCGCTTCTGACTCGCAGACTGCAAGTAAGTTTTTTTATATTTAAAGAATTTGCCACTGACGATTCAAACACAAGTTTTGGGCAGTTTTTGTTGTTTGTCATTTCTCTGATCACGAATGCAGACATGGTTTTATGTTACGCGGCGCGATGCAACGCAATTCGTAAGAAGACAGTATAAGTCATTATAATCAGAAAATTATGTCCCCACTGGATGCAACGAATTACTCGTTTATAATGGGTTTTCATGTTTTTTTGTCTCGTCGCTCCGGCCGGACAGCGCATCATCACAGTATGGTGAGGGGCGTAAAATTTCTGTCACATGCTTGAGGTATTCGGCCAATCACAACGCACTGGATAGCTGGCCAATCACAGCACACCTCGCTTTTCAGATCGATGAGCTTTGTAAAAATCTACGCGTTTCAGAAAGGCGGGGCATTGAGTAGAAACAATAATGTATAGTATGTGGATAATAATGTGTTTTTTTTAACCTTAAAACCGCATAAACACATTTCATTACAAAAATACACAAAATAATGTTATTTTTAACAACATCACATGACCCCTTTAAAATGCTGAAATTCCACATTAAGATTAAAATGCTTTAAATGTTATTTCAACATTTATTAATAATTGTATAAAAGTTGCATCTTTTAATATATGTAATGGACCTAAAAATGAAAAAACAAAAAACTTTTAAAGCATTTAATGAATCTTAGTTAATGCTAATTCAACATTTTTAATACATTATTAATTCAAGTTTCATCTTTAGTATCATTTAACAGAGCTGACTGAACAGCCTATTTTTTATTAATAACTTAACAAAGATTAATAAATATTTTAAGCAAATGTGATGCTTATTGTTAAAATTCGGCAACTAATGGATTGATTGAAAAGTCTTACTGTTTTTTGGTGGGTGCAATTACATCTAAACAAAACATCAATTTTTTATTTATTTATTTTATTTATTATTTATACAATTATTTATTTATTTGAAACTAAAACAACACTGAAACCAAAATATAGATAATAAACAAATGGAAGCTGGTTAAATTTCAAAGCTATAATGACCCTGATTCACACAGAGTCGTGCTTTACCTGCGTGGATTTTCTTGAGCGTCTCGTAGGTGAAGAAGCTGAGGCCTGCATACGGCATGACGCCGAGGATGGTGGGAGTGAATCCTCTGTAGAGCGTCTGCAGCCCCTCCTCGCGAGAGATTCGGACGAACACGTGCAGGATGTTACTGTACCTGACCAGCAACGACATCACACAACAACATCACACAACGACATCACACAGTGACATCACACAGTGACATCACACAGTGACATCACACAACGACATCACACAGCGACATCACACAGCGACATCACACAGCGACATCACACAGCGACATCACACAGCGACATCACACAGTGACATCACACAGTGACATCACACAACGACATCACACAGTGACATCACACAGTGACATCACACAGTGACATCACACAATGACATCACACAGTGACATCACACAGTGACATCACACAGTGACATCACACAGTGACATCACACAACGACATCACACAGTGACATCACACAGCGACATCACACAGCGACATCACACAGCGACATCACACAGCGACATCACACAGCGACATCACACAGCGACATCACACAGTGACATCACACAGCGACATCACACAACGACATCACACAGTGACATCACACAGTGACATCACACAACGACATCACACAGCGACATCACACAGTGACATCACACAACGACATCACACAGTGACATCACACAACGACATCACAGTGACATCACACAACGACATCACACAGTGACATCACACAGTGACATCACACAGTGACATCACATCAAAACTCGCTTCATCTCGTTTGTCCAACTGTCCAAGGGGCTTCAAGATGTTTTAAACATGACGACAAAAGCATTACAATATGTCAAAACAACTAAAAATCTAAATGTTCTTTAATTGTATATTATAATAATGTTTTGTTGTTGAGAACAGGATTCTCGCAGTCTTGGAAAACCTGGATTTATTTTTTAAAATTGTGATTTCTAGACTTGGAAAGTCATGGAAATTAATTAAATATTAAAACACCATGATCAATTTTATAAAGAGCATACATTTTTCTAGTTATGTCAAGCTCTGAAAATTATTTTTAAAACCCACAATTTCTACCTCATAAAATATTTTAGTATTATTTATATACTATAATAATATTTATCAATGTTTTTAATTTGCTTTTATTTTTATATTTTCAATTTTCATTTTCATTTCAGTTTGTTGGTAATTTCATCAGGTGCTTTTGCATTTGTATTAGTTTTCATTTTATTGTTAACATTGTTATTTAGCTTTCATTTATTTTATTTCACTTTTAGTTTTAGTAATTTTAGTACTTAAACTTATTTCAAACTGATTTTCAAAACCTAATTTGATTTAATTTATTTTTTCAAACTGATTTTCAAATTCTGATTGTATTAATTTTTTTATTAGTTTATTAAGTTTAAGTCCTCTAATATTTATACTGTATTTTATTTCAGCTTTATTTCAATTAAATTTTCATTTCAAGGAACACCTTGCTCCTTATCCAGTAAATCTCAAACATTTGAAAAGCCATTTACTGGTTAAAAAGTTTGGGATGCCTGAAGAACATTCAACACTTAACTTCTAGAATTCTGAAGTTATATTTTTAATTTTAATTATTTTAAATAGACACTACTAATTTCTGAAAATTAAAGGGGTCATCGGATGCTACATGCACTTTTACAAGTTGTTTGAACTTAAATGTGTGTTGGCAGTGTGTGTACCAACCACCCTATAATTATAAAAATCCACCCAGTGTTTATTTAATCTCGTTAAATCATTCCCCTTTCTCAAATCGAGCCGATCTCAAATGCCTGTATGTGTGACGTCTCACAGACAGGCCCCTCCCACGATAGTATGATTGACAGTAGCATTTCAGCACAAACTGGACTGGCATCTTACCTTAGACCCACCCTGACTGAGCTGTCATCAGTCCGCCATTGTTACACCGCTGGATCAGATGTAGACAAGAATGACTCCTAAGCGATTGAGGTGTTCTGTTGTTGGATGTATTAATGAACATAGCAGTCGTCATTTACTCCCGACATCTGAGCCAGTGAAGACGCAGTGGATTACATTTGTTTTTTGAAGGGAATGCGCCCTCCCCGATCTACCTAAATGTGTTTATGTTCACGCGAATCATTCGTGATCTAGCCTCACCTACAGAAGTGAGTATAAGGTTCTTTTATGAATCTTTGCAAATCACCTTTCCCAATAACGTGCTAGTTAGCAAGTTCCGCGGCTAAAGTAAACAGTCTCATGAGGATGGCTCGTCACCCCACAGTAAGAGGCGGGTCATCAGAGGCATTATCAATTTTAAAGGAACCTGCACTAAAACTCTTGTCTGTAAAAAGAGATGTTTTTGACAGGGTAAAAAGGGTGTTGCTTTACACTACGTTTGAGAAATTTTAACCAAAGTATGTTATAGACTTTTCATTAAGACCCTAAAGAATCATATCAACTTGTGAAAAATGGGCATCCGATGTCTCCTTTAACATAAATCAGTATAGTAAAACAAAATCCAAACTGTGTCATTAAAGCAGATGTAGCAGAGTAAACCTATCATCCAGTTTAGTCTGTGAGATGATGCAGGTCTTACATCTCTTTGGGTGTGACGGCCATGCGCGCTCGGACCATGTCCAGCGGATATGTGATCATGGCAGCCGTGGTTCCCGCCAGCGAACCGGCCAGCAGCCGCGGCACAGGCGGCAGAGCTCTGCAAAACAACATGATGTTTCATTTCTTATTTGTAAGCCGCTTTGGCTAAATGAACAAATGAAGAGTTAATTTGCAAAAACAGATATTTATTTTCATAAATCATCCAGTAATATCAATCAAACTGCAGTTGGGTTGTTTTGATTAAGTAATAATAACTCAAACAAATACAGGTAACTTACAAAATTATAGCGCTTGTCGGGTTCTGCAGTAAAACGTGAACTCACAATGCCTTCAAAGTGGACGATACAGTTTTTTTTGACAAAATGTGTTTAGGGTTCAGATCGTGCTATATTTACATTTAGTCATTTAGCAGATGTTTTTATCCAAAGCGACTTACAAATGAGGACAATGGAAGCAATCAAAATCAACAAAAGAGCAATGATATGTAAGTGCTATAATAAGTCACAGTTAGCTTAACGTAGTACCCATAGCAAGGTTGTTTTTTTTATTATATAATAAATAAAAGAAAACAGAATAAAAAAAGAATAGAGTAAGCTAGTGTTAGAGGCCTTTTTGCTTTTTGTTAATTGTATAATAAATAAAAAGAAAACAAATAGATTGAATACAAAAATATTAGAGAAGCTAGTGTTAGTTTTTTTTTAAGAAAACAAACAGTAAATGAATAGAGTGCAAGTCTAAAGGAACAAGTTTTTTTTTAAGAATATAATTAGAATATAGAGTGCTAGAGTTAAAGGGTCAAATAAAAATGGAAGATATGTGTTTTTAGCCGATCCTTGAAGATGGCTAAGGATTGAGTTGGGTGCAGGTCATTCCCCATGAGGGAACAGTATTTCAAGGGTCCATATTTGCTAACAACGAACATTATTGGTTGTGATTTTGGTGTATGCAATGCGTTTAATGCGGTTTAGTGCAAAAAACACATTATTTCCACATTCTACATTATTGTTTCTCCGCTATGTCCCACCCCCCCGCCTTTTCTGAAAACGTGTCGATTTTTACAAGCTCATTGGTCGAAAGCGGGTGGCTCTGTTTTGCCAGCTATCCGTGCGTTGTGTGGCCCCCCCCCCGAATACCTCAACTTGTGACGGAAATTTACGCGTCCCGGCCTCACCATACTGTGATAATGCCGCTGTCCCGACCGGCGCGATGAGACAAAACCATAAAACCCTATAAACGAGGCAGTTTGTGTGCATCCAGTGGGACATAATTAGGATTAGAATGCCTTTCTACTGTCTTTTTACGCATTGGTTGCTTCCGATCTGCGTAAACATAAAACCATGTCTGCATTTGTGATCGGAGAAATGACGAACAACAAGCTCTACTCTACACTGCTCAAACTCACGTTTGAATCGTCAATGGCAAATATAAAAATTGAAAACGTCTTACAGGCGTGCGAAGTCGAAAAGCTGGACTCTCACAGGATCAGGAAACAGTCCTCCATTAATTGTGCTGCACACATCTGAATATTTGGTAGTGTTCTGGAACAGTGTTGTAAATACTTAACCACTGATTTCTAGTCGTGTTTTTTTTTGGAAGGCCAAACAAAGTAGTTTCGCTTTCACAATGAAACACACAGCTCTTCACAACATGGCGGCAGCAACAACAATACTACAGCGAGAATAAAAGTTACGCCGTCTTTCTTTGCGTGAACATTTGGGCGGAGTTATGCAAATCTTCCCACAGAGTGACGTAGACGTGGGGGCGTGTTAGAACATCTCTTTGGATTTGAGACTTTAGTCTTTGCAACTTTACAGATCTTCTTTATGCACCAAGAGCTTGTAACACTCCAAAGAGAAAGGAACAATTGAAATCACATCATATGACCCCTTTAAAAGTCTGTGAAAGTGATTTTGTGCCTCTTTGGGATGTTGGTTCACTTGCAGAACACAAGCTTCTAGAGGCACATAAGTCTGAAGTAATGAATTTAGGTAAAGGGGTGCAGGGCCAGTGGTGGTTTTGTAGGCAAACATTAATGCCTTGAATTTAATAATGCAGCTCTATGTAGCTTATATGTGTAAGGAATAATGCACAGCACTCAGTTCACTTTTTTTTAAACTGGCATATATCATGTTTTTTTTGTAAATTAACTCTTCAAATGTAAATGTCCATGTAAATGTGCAGTAATGAAGCAGCAGAGAGTAAAATCTCACTCACTTGCCCTGGAAGCCGTAATACTGTCCCAGAATCCTCTTGTATTGTTCATGAGCGCAGAACTGGATGGCAGCATATGGAATAACGCGCACCATCGTGGCCGAGTTTCCCCTCCACAGACTGAAGAAGCCATCCTTCAGATACGTGCGGTAAATTAACCTGTACGCCTCCTGGAAACCACAAACATCCCAGAATAAAACTGAATTTTTGTGTTCTGTTGTGCAATCCAATTCGATACCATTTAAACATCACAAGCATTTAAAATAATATGCAAAACCACTGACACATTAAATCAGATAAGTATTCACAAAGATGGAGAAAATACTCACCTTAGCAGAGAATCTATTCGACGACACTAAAATGAGAAGATAAAGAAAATATTCATAGAGTTTCAGCCAATTTCAGCTGATAAAGAATAAATTAAACTTTCCAACACTAGCCTATATAAAATATGGATTCCTATGCAACAATTATTGTGCAACTACAAGGTTTATTACAACTAACAGATTTATAAATGATTCTTATTACAAATTTGGAAAAAGATCATGTCAGAAGTGCATGTCAGAAGTGACCCAAACTCATTGGATCTAAACAAATCACACAAACGACCTATTTGGGGTGCAAAGGTGACAGGTTTGCATCCTTGTTACGTTCACACAGGTGTGCTAGCAGAGAACCACAGGTGAGGAGTATCACATGAACTGATCCACTCACGCTTGACACTAAGAATCTGTAACTAATGCAATGACATTCAGACATCTACAGGCCAGACGGAGTGTTTAAATACGTCAGCGCATCTGTAAGTCAGTCAGGGAAGGTTTATAAGAGTTCTTGTTCTTGCCTTGGAAGATAATCTTGGTTCGGTCCAGCGGGGCGACAGCTGTTTTGGCCACGGCTCCTGCAAACGCCCCCGAGAGCAGAGAGTTCAAGACCGAGCGACCCCGTTTAAAACCCTGCGCACACACAGAGAGATCACACATTAGTTCTGACTCATGAGGATTTCCACACAGAAACAAATAAATGCAGCAGTCCATGTCTTCTAATAGATAACAGACACACCCAGTGCTAATGCTGTAACATGTCCAGGCGCGAGCACATACTGTGGTTTCTGAGAAACACTGGAGCTCTCCCTCTAATCTTTAGAAAGCAGAACAGGTTTCTATTCACACTTCTACAAACCCTTGTCCTGAATGATTGTCCGAACACGAGTAAAGCAGGAACACTGGGTTGAGTTCAACTCATCAGGTCCCAGCATGCTAAACAACTGAAAACTACAGACTAGTCTTCTGTTTGAGCAGCACTTAGTCACTTTGATACAAATGAATTTGCTCTGTTAAGCAAACTAGGAAGGCTCTAAAAACAACCTCCAATATGATCTTTTTCCTGAAAATGTTTCTACATGCTACAGATTAAGGCTGCACAAGCCTCTCAGGTTTGCTTTGTTTATTTATTAATTTTTTTTTGGGTTGCACAATTTGACAATTTTTATATAAAGTGTTTGATTATGCATCAATAATGTCTATAAAATACTAATAATATTTGTATTTACAAAGATTTTAAGATTAAATACTATTTTTATTAGTATAATAATATTATTATTATTATGTTATTATTATTATTACTCTACTAAATTAAAAGTCACTAAATAAAACAAAATAAGAAATGGTAGTATTGTAATATTTCGCTGCATTGAAGCCTTTACAAGCCTCTCAGTTTGCGGTGTTTATTTGTAGGATTGCACAATTTAGCCAAATTTTTGTGATCAATAATCAATATTGTTAGAATAATATAATATACATAATATACTCATAGATGATCATCATCATTACTACTCAAAATCTCATATTACTAAACAAAAACAAAATCAGAAATATTACTATTATAATATTGCATTGCAGTCTTTGTGATTTAATAATCACAAGCCATATTGCGATTTCAGTTTTATTTCTAATAATTGTGTAGAGCTTATACTGACACAAACAGCTCATGTGAATGTTCATTAAACACTAAAATGTCTGATGGGTTTTACTGTAAATGGGACGGTCAGCAACCCACATGGAAATGAAAACAAAGAAACATCATGCAAGATGATGAATGATGATCATCATACTAACTTATAATAACAGCTCACTGAAATAGAAAATGACTCTTAGTCTAATTTTAAAAGTTTGGCATTAGTTTGTGCTTCAAACCATCCCACGCATCTTCAAAATCATTCAATTAAAAATAAAATGAAAATATTCATTCATATATAGTCGCATTATAACACTCTCAAGTGTCTTATTGGCAGTAAAAACAGTAACTATCATGAAGACCAATATTAAGACACACATTGCTTAAAAATTAATTTCATAGGAGCTGTCCAGTGATATGCACACCGGCTGCCAGGATTATTATAACTAACGAAAGCCAAATTTTTGTTACTTGAAATAAAATAAATGTTAACTGAAATAAAAATAAAATGCATACATTTGTATTACTTATTTTTTTCAGCTATTGCTGAAAAGGGACCTTCCTCATTTAATTAACCTGATTCAGGCTAAATAGCTCAAACAAAAATAAAAAAATTAATTAAAAAATTAATAGAATAATAATTAAAAAGAAAATGCAAAGTGTAAAAAAAAAAAAAAACTAAACTAATAACAAACAATTATATGTAATATTATACGTTTATCATGTTACAATACTACATTACAAATATTATATGTAATATAGTGGCACCATTTTAAGAAAACAGATCAAGGAAAAAATATTGGAGTCATTTGGAGTTAAGACCATCAGACGAGGGAAGGAACTTTCTTCCAACAGACATTTGATCCTAAGATCACCGAGGGAAAAATGAACCCATGACTGCCACACTAATTTAGTCAGAGACGGCACGCATTTTCCACTGATAAAATGGTAAACAGCTTTTAGAGTTCTTCCTAGCATGCCATCTTGATCTCATCTGTGAGTAATGCACTGGTAATTTGGCTTCCTGTAGACTGGAAACACTGAGACGCTTCCCAAACACTGCTCTTCTGTTCTTCCTGCTGCATGAATGAAGGCCAGCCTAACCTCACAAACCGGTTTTTACATCTGCATTCTTTAACAACACAGCGATTGTCCACTGATACGGTGATAAGGTGCAACAGTCCTGTCATCATTTACTTGCCCTCAAGTCATACCCAGATGATCACAAATGATGTTTATGCTCCTAAATAAAGTTATACGGTTTTAAAATAACATAAGGATGAGTAAATAACGACAGGATTTTCTACAGTGCAATCTCATTGGCTGTAGGGCTGCACAATTAATCGAATTTCTAATCACGATTACAATTATGGATGCCACAATTACGTAATCGTTCAAAGTCCACTTATGTTATTCTGCGTGCTTAAGATGCGTTTTTTTCTTTCTACGTGTTATCTTAAGGGTTTTTCCCATTATTTTAGTTTTGTATAGCAGCGATATACGCATTCATATTTTTATTTTATTATCATTTAAAGAAGAAACCAATCCGATGTATATTTTACATTTGAGGCTTAATACTATAGAAAAGCACTAAAGGTTTTTCAGCTTGTTTATTTTCATATAAAAATGTGGCATGCAGTTGCATCAAACAATGGTATAAACATAATTCAATGTAAATTGTGATAATCGTAATTAATAATCACAATTACAATTTCAAGGGAATAATCGACAGTTATGATTTTTGGCATAATCGTGCAGCCCTAATTGGCTGTTCTCTGCTGTGGGCGGGTTCAGAAGGGAGTATTCTCACCTCTGATTGGTTGGAGGCGGGGCGTGGCAGCACTTCGCCCTTTGTCAGCGCCCCCTGGTGTTCTGCGTTCCCCATGCCGACCTGATCCATTCATACACGCCAGCGCGACACGCAAACACACACTCACAACCAAACCTGGAACGACAAGAGAGAAATATTAGAAAGCAACACCATATCATATAACACTGCCAAACACATCACAGAAAATCTGCAGACGTCTTCTAGATAAGAGATGGACCTCACAAAACATGTCAAGAACAAGTCTAGCTCTTATTTCACCCTAAAACGACATGAAAAAAAGGGAAAAAGTATATATATACCACATATATATAGATATACTATATATATAATAATATATATATATTATTATGTTTTTTTTTTATTAAAATTGTTTATTATTATGATTTAATATAAAACAAATAATATCATAATATATATATATATTTTTTTTTTTTTTGCATGAAGAAAAAATTCTAAGCTTTTTTTAAGATCATTGCGAGTTTGGCATGTGGCATTATTTTAAAACCAATTTAAACAATCCTGCAAACACTGAGAATGTGTGTTTAAATTCCCCGTGCAAATACTGTACCGCACAATGCCAAAAGTCAATACTTCACAGAAAACCAAAACTATATACGCTTTTTATTGGGTAATGCTAAAGTTTCATTTATATTAGAATTTTTTATTCTGTATTTTGCATTTCAGTTCTCAAAGTTTAGTAGTTTTGTTTGGTCATTTTTTATTAATTTTTTATAAGTCTCACAAACCGTTTTTATTAAGTTAATTTCGTTTTAGGTATTTTAGTATATCAAGTTAAACTAAATACAGCTGAACTCAAATAATATTTTTTTACATATGTTATATTATTTTACTTAACATTTATTTTGTTTCAAGTAACATTTTTAAATGGTTTTAGTTTTAATATTAGTTTTAGTTAACTATAATAAACCTGTTTCCAATAGGGTCTTATTTGTTATCAACAATATATGTTTATGTATTTTATTAGTTAATAAATATACAACTGTTCATTGTTTATTCATGTTAGTTGTAACGTGATGAACTATGTACAACAACGAACGTTGCATTTTAAATTTGTATATTAATCAATTAAATTAAATTAACTTAAGTAACTAATGCACTGTTCATTGTCAGTTCATGTTAACTAATCTAACTAATGTTAACAAATTACATTTTATTGTAAAGTGTTACAAACGAAAAAAGCAAATCTTGTAAATAATCCTACAAAAAGTTTTTTCTTTTGATTTTGAAGTGGAATATTTCTGTTAGATTTACGTACGCTTCTCCTCCTGCATGTCTGGATGATTATTTGTCGTATTAATCATATTCACAGGATTTTCAGCACCATCAATGGCAAATACCGAATTAATCTAACAGCTGTGATAGAAAATGAAAATCACTCGTGCATAAAAATCCAATTGACTTGCAGAAGCAGGTCAGAGAAGCTGATCTGTGAATCCACGGCCGGATCAAATAACATCTGAAAGGGTCACACAGATGCACCTCTAATAATAGCACAAATGCTGAATTATTCAGGGTCCTGACGGCCTGAGATATGAACAACGCCTGAGCAACACTGCCCGATATAGCAACTTCATTTAGTTTTCTAAATATAATGCAAACATGATTTATTCTGCTGCTGGTCGTTAGCAGGACAGAATAAAAGAAGTGAGCAAAAATCCAGCGGACATTCACAATGACCTCAAGGGTTTCGGTTCGCAATGCCTGATCAGAAACGCTTGGTGTAGCCGATTTAACTTTGGATAATATACTCAATACTAGTGTTAAAACTAACTATTAATAATCATTTTTGGTAGTTACAATGAATCTGAAAACTTCTTGACTTCAAAAGAAAACTAGAAATGTTGCCTTGGTGGCTAACTGAAATAAATACATTTAAGAACTAAAATTGCTAAAACTAAAACAATAATAAATCGAATATACAATAAAAATTATGAAAACACTAAACGAACTCAACTAAATCCAACTAAAATTAAACCTGACAATGTATTAATAAAAGCTCATTGAAAATATTAATATTTACGGTAACACTTTACAATAAGGTTTAATTTGTTAACGTGTTAAATATATTAGTTAGCTATCGGAAATATGTGACCTTGCAGCACAAAAGCAGTGTTAAGTCGCTGGGTTATATTTGTAGCAATAGCCAACGATATATTGTATGGGTCAAAATTATAATTTTTTTTCTTTTATTCCAAAAATCATTATGATATTAAGTAAAGATCATGTTCTATGAAGATATTTTGTAAATGTCTTACTGTAAATATATCAAAACTTAATTTTTGATTAGTAATATGCATTGCTAAGAACTTCATTTGAACAACTTTAAAGATGATTTTCTCAATATTTAGACTTTTTTGCACCCTCAGATTCCAGATTTTCAAATAGTTGTATCTCAGCCAAATATTGTCCCATCCTAACAAACCATTCATCAATGGAAAGCTTCTTTATTCAGCTTTCAGATGATACATCTCAATAAATAAAAAAAATGAACCCTTATGACTGGTTTTGTGATCTTAGACGTGATTTCAATTCTAGTCCTGGGGGCTCTCGCTCTGCAAATTTTGCATGTCCCCCTTATTTACACACCTGATTGAGATCATCTTCTCATTAGTTCAATTCATGGAACTCTCTCTACGAGCTGATGATCTCGGTGTTTAATTAGGGAGACATGCAAAATGTGCAGAGCGAGGGCCCCCAGGACTTGAGAACCACCGTCAATCCCAACACCTACTAATGCACTTTTAAGATTAAATGTTGTATCCGTTAACATTAGTTACTGTAAACTAACACGAATATGAAATTTTTTATTAGGTGACATTCACAAAGGTTAATAAATGCTATAAAAATTGGTTCATTGTCGGTTCATGTAAACAAATGAGACCTTGTAAAGATTTAGTTCAACTTGAAATACTAAAAGTAAAAAAATACTTGAAATAAAATGATACAGCGGGTAAAATATGTATTGAACACGTTACCTTTTTTCTCAGTAAATATATTTCTAAAGGTGCTGTTGACATGACATTTTCACCAGATGTCGGTAACAACCAAATTAAGAAATTAAGTTGTGTAATAAAATGGAATGACAAGGAAAAACTACTGAAATTTTATTACACATAACTTAATTTCTATTCGTTTTGTTTTCTTTGTATGTATGGATTACTTTGGTTGTTACCGACATCTGGTGAAAATTTCATGTCAACAGCACCTTTAGAAATATATTTACTGAGAAAAATGGTGAAGCCATGTGTTCAATAAAGCAATAAGCCCCGTGAAGCCGTTTACAGTGATTTTATAACAGCTAAGAGGCGTTGTTAGGTACGAGGGGAAGCGGAGTGCCTAAAACCCCCTAAGCTGTTATAAAATCACGGCCTCACGAGGCTTATAGCTTTTATAAATTGTTATCCAGATACGTAGTAGTTTCAATCAACAAAATAATAACGACAGCAAATAAAGTGTAATGATATTATTAAAAACAGTATTCTTCCACCAAACAGTGTAGTTCCTCAGAAACAGTTGTGGTTTCAACAAAGTGGTTGCAGAGCAACACAGAGAAGTAAACAAAGGTGTGTGTTTGTGGAGTAATTTACAACAGCTTCGAACGTGGCTCAGCCAATCAGAATCAAGGACCGGAACTATCCGTGTTATAATACTTATTTTACCCGCTGTATATATTAAAAAAAGAATTAAAACAACAAAACTAATAAAACTTTAAATAATAAAAATAATCAATAATACAAAATTCAAAAGCTAAAAATAAAGTTCAAGGGATAGTTCTCCCATTTTTTACGTTATACTATGGAAGTCAATGGCTACCGCCAACTGTTTGGTTACCAACATTCTTCAATATACTTCATTTGTGTTCAGCGGAAGAAAGAGCAGGAACTCATACAGGTTCGGAACAACATGAGGGTGAGGTAATGACAGACTTTTCATTTTTTGGTGAATGTCCGTGAAAATCGGAAGCTACTCAAACTGCCCTGAACTAGCGGGCCAGTCGAACCTGAGCTCTATTCTCAGCGGTGGAGGTGAACGAGGCTCAGTGGGTGAAAGGTCCTTCAGGCGGACACACATTCAGCGCATACGAACCCTCTAGACCCTCACAAGTCCTGCAGACGCACAAGCTTGAAACGCTGCATGGCATGCCACATGTGACGCACTCAGTCACTGTAACCCTGAGACTTTAGTGCTGTGAGATCCAGACCGACTTGCTAACCCTCGTTTAGTAATTCATGATTAGGCTTTTAACAGCTTTAAACCCCAGGTTAAGCAACATTTCACAAGTTGGGATTTTCATGCATGAAACTGCATTTTAATCTTCAGGAAACTAATCTTGGTTTCAATGTTTCACAATGTTCATACACTGAAGAGAAAAACTGGTGTTGAAAACATTACTATAAATTTCACAAATAAATACAAAGAAACGGCAAGCATTACACTGCATTTTTAAGTAGAAAGATCATTTATTTTAATGATCTTCGTTGTATTTACAACTTCATACTTTATCCTGGGTAAAATATTAATGGTGTGAAACCTACAACAAGATTACCTTGTTAACCTAGGGTTAAAAATGACACGGGGTTAAAGAATTTCAAGAGTGAAAAGGTTTTTTTAATGATTAAATCGCCAAGGCGACTGAGAGCAGGATCTGTTCCCCATTGGGTTGAAGTATTGGGACCATTTCCAAAACAATCCTGTCGTGTCTGCCTCGCTCTTTCTCAGTCTTTTATGCTCCCTGCGGATCCGATGACAGATCCACTGAAAGCCTTTTGTGATTGGCAAGGAGCGGAAATACCAAACAGCCAATAAAAAATAACAACAGCAAACAAACAGTGACAGTATAAACACAAGCAACGGCTTATGTGGAACTGCACACTGTTATGCACGCATAGAAAGCTGATGTTAACATGCTAAGACAGGCTATAAATGTGACAAAGCAAGGCTTTTCAATTGTTTAGACGCCACTAAATATAATCCCCCTTGTGCACATCCTAAAATGTAAAAGACAGCTACTGTACATATTTCCATGTATAAAGACCCAATTTATACTGTGCAAAATAGGGCTGTACAATTAATCACATGCGATTTGTCATGCGCATCTCGTCAGTAAAGCCGGTTCTGTGATTAGTAGTAAATCTCCATCACCTGCTTTCAGATGGAGCGGCGTTTACTACACAGAGCCGTAGTTCACTGAGGCGATATCGCGTTCATAATCGCAGATGAATCGCATTCGATTATGAACGCCTAGCTTGTCCAGTTAGAACGGCTCTGTGTCGTACACGCCGCTCACTCTGAAAGCAGGTTGATGGAGGATGCCTACTAATCAAAGAACCGCTTTACGGCATAGCCATGAAATTGCATGCTATTATTGCACAGCCCGATTGCAACATTATAATACATTTACATTGTCATTTAGCAGACATTTTTATCTAAAGTGACTTACAAATGAGGACAATGAAAGCAGTCAAAACTAACAAATGAGCAATGATATAATAGTGCAAATGACAAGTCTCGGTTAGACTAACGCAGTACACATAGCAAGGTGTATATACAGTATATATATATATACACACACACAAGAAAACAGTAGGTAGAATAGAACAAAAATTGGTATAGAAAAAAGCTCGTGTTTTTTTTTTGTTTTGTTTTTTTAAATAAAAAAAAAGAAAAACAAATAGATAAAATAGAAAAAATAGAAAGCTAGTGTTAGAGTTAGGTCAATAAGGTGTAACAATTTGTTTTTAGTCGTTTCTTGAAATGGTTAAGACTCGCTGCTGGGCGATTGAGCAGGTCATTCCACCAGGAGGGAACAGTTACTGAAAAAGTCAGTAAAAGTGATTCTGTGCCTCCTTTAGATGGCACAATAATACGCTGTTTCCCCATATAATGTGTAAAACATTCCCTTTTTAATTACATCTTTTTTTACTCACATTAGTACTGCTACTGGTATATGCATTACTTATTTTAATATTTTAATTTAGTCTATTTTTATTGTTTATTATTTTTAATGCATTTTTAATTCAGTTTATTTTTAAAAAATTAAATATTAGATAAATATTGTACATGTCATTAATGCCTGCCATTTAAAAATTGTTTGTCTTTTGCTTTAATATTTACTTTTTTTACAAAACTCACTTTAGTACTGTACTGGTAGATGCATTATTTATTTGAATTTTACTTTAGTTCCATTTTATTTTTTTTCATTATCTTAATGCGTTTAATTAATTATTAAAAAATAAATATTATATATAATATTACTGTCATTAACACGCATTCCCTTAACAATTATTTCTATTTGGCTAATCTTTACTTTTAAAAAAAACTCACTTAGTACTGTACTGGTAATGCATTATTTTAATATTTACTTTAGTCTATTTTTATTATTTTGTTCATTCTCTTAATTCATGAACAATGTATTAAATTTAATATTTATATATAGTATTTATGTATATGTCATTAATGCATGCAATTTAAAAATTATGAATGTCTATTTGGCTTAATATTATTTGCTTAAGACATTTTTTTGTCTCTAAACTTTCCCACGTACCCCTAGGACCTCAGTCTGGTTTCTTATAAGTACAATGTAATCTCATATATATATTATATATTAAACATCACATACTTTTTCATGCATTAAAACAGTATTGTGTTTAATAAAACCAAGCTAGTCAACACCAACCTAAACACATATTTATGAAACATGTCAATCATTACGCTGTCTATTTTGACAAACAGCTTACCAAGTAAAACAACACACCTGTCAACAGAACATTAAAGCTTATCTATACATCACACCAGCTTCAGTTTGACGATGTAAACCTATCAAATATACAACTTTTCAACACCAATAGGTTTTTTTTGTGCGAGACTCACCGTGACTGTTTATTTAGCTTAGTTACGTCAAATGAAACCGTCCGTTATTAAATATTTACTCAGATGAACTCATGACACATTTCTCAACATCAGTATCAAAGTGCTTTAGCCTTTTAGCCTGTTAGCAAAACAACTGTTATCATCACATTCCAACGGAGCTCTCGCTTAACTTACCCGACTGTCTGACAGCAGCTTGTTGTAGCTCTCTGCGCCAAATCACGAGAAAAACACCGACTTTAGCGGAATCTGAAGACGATCTGCTCAAACATGGCTATGCTGCTGGTCTGCTAAGCTCGTAAACAAACATATGATGAAGTGATAAACTCCAGTCACCATCCACTTACATAAACAGCAGGCGGCCAGTCAGTCACCATCCACACTAATAACCCGCTCGCGCGGCTGCAGGCGTCCGTTTTGCAGGAAAGCCGGTTAAACACATTTTATTTCACTTTCACTGCTGCTGCTGCTGCTGTGACTTTGAGCTGCTTCACTTGCTCACCTCACGCGTCTGAGGCGGTGCTGCTGTCACACTAGCACGCGAGCGTTGAAGGGCGAGACCCGGTGCATTGTGGGAGTTGTAGTCCGGAGCGGAAGCACGCCTGACGTGGATAGGCTCGTTAGAGGGGAGTAATTAGTAGAAAGGGTGGGGTTTGGAGTTTTAGCGAGAATAAGCCAGAAATAGCGAGAAAGGCGTGTATATGTTATGTTCACGTGTGAAGTATTATGGTATGGACGCGATGCGATGATGATACCAGGGTGTGCCATATAATTACTATGGTATCTGGTAATCAGATGATAATAATTACTATGTATTTATTTAAAGCACTGCTCGTTTGCAGAAACTAATACTTAAAAACACATTGAAGTCTGATCTACAGTAGCAGTACTGTACTATATAGTACATAGAATATCACTTTTACAATATTTAAAAAAAACAGTAGTACCATTTAGGGCTGCATTCTAAATAAGTTGTCTTTTAATGTAGCAGTTTCTATTATATTAAAAATTTTGTATTGGTTATATAACGTTTTGACTGCAATTTGTCATTGTAGGTATTTTTTTTGTATTTGTTATGTTCTTTTTTTTGTTTTTGTTTTAAAGAAATGTCTATTTTTTTAAATGATTACATCATGGTTTTAAACCAAACTAAAATACAAAAAATAATAAAATTAATGAAACTAAACTACGAAACTTTAAAACTAAAAAGTTAAGTTTTTTTTATATTTATAAATATATTTTTATATTTCTATTATGTTAGTTCAGTTAAGTTTATTTTAAGAGTAACAAAAATTATTATGTTTTTAATCTTTAGTAGGCATATTTCTGTGTATTAATATGCTAAGCCCACTACTGAACCCGAGGCCTTTCAGAAAAAAAAAGTTAACAAAGTTATCAAAAGCAATGATCATTCTACCACAAACTGGTTACTATAATTATAAACAATGTGCCATTAAACAAAAAAATGAAAATAAAGTAAACTTAGTTTTCAGCAAAATAATTTAAATATTTTACTATAATACTTTTATACTATATATATTATTGCATTTAGATATTTTAATGTATTATGATTTTACAGTAGCAACTATAAATGGTATTTCAGTATAAATGTAGGGTATATTTTTGTAAGGGAATATTATGGTCAGTGTGTAATATAGACACACCAGTGTAAGTCTAGAGCTGCTTGATTTAATCACAAACACTATCAGTTCTAGAACAGAGCGGGTTTAATCAGAGCTTCAGCTAATATTGCAACACAGAAAACACTTGTGACTCATATTTTGGCTCACCTTGTGCATGAAAGGGTATTCGCATTAATTAAAAAAACACTTTGGAATGTTAAAAATAAGCATGAAACGCACTGCAGTGAATGCACATCTTTAGGTCTTTAGATTAAATATATTATTAAGGGTAAAGCGGCCACAGTGCACTTCTGAATTAAGTACACTTGATTCTCGCTGTCAACATCAGCTCAAATGAATCCAGACCAAGCACAGTGGACATTCGTTGCTAAAAAACCTCATACAAACTATAAATAGTGGCAATAAAATGTTTAAACTAGTGCTGTCAAACGATTAATTGCATCCAAAATAAAAGTTTTTGTTTACATAATATATGTGGGTCAAAGACGTGAAGATGTCCGCATCAAAAGAAATTTACAAAAGTGACTTTAATGTCCATAGAAAGCACATTAAATGCAAGTAAAGCGTCTACTTTTAAGGTTTCAATTAAGTTTTTGGAGAATAAAATGTTACAATTTGGTTGAAATAATGCTACGTTGTCATTCAGTGTCACACGATATTTATGTAAAAATTCAAACGGCATGCTTATTCTGATTTGTGCATATTAAAATATATAAAATAATAGGGAGCGATTTATTACAAATTTTTTTTTTTTTTATGTGTTTTAAAGGAGTAAAAAATTCTTACTGACAAACGGGCAAAAGCTAGGATAGTGGCACATTTAAAAAATTTAAAATTACAACTATTTAGTATTTGGGGTGAAAGTAATTAGTCTTTTAGTAATTAGTCATAAATTGATTTTTGTTGTAAATATGCCTGACGAGATTGTTACACTGAACGACATTTTAGTGTCTTTTCTGTAAATCAGGGGAAAATGTATATTTATTTTTTGCTCGGAAAAACAAAAACAAAATTGCAATTAAATTAAACAGAAAACTTTACATTTTTTGGGGAAAAACAACAATTTAAAGCAGCATTACATTTATTGGTTTTATGCTTAAACCCTTTTTCGTCTTTGACCCATTTGTGTGTACTGTGTATATTTATAATGTATATATAAATACACACACATACAGTATATATTTAAAAAATATTTACATGTACATATTTATATAATTTATATTATATATAAATACATTTATTATATAAACATACAATTTTTCTTAAATATATACATGCATGTGTATATATTTACATATATGTGTAAATATATACATTAAATGCGATTAATCGTTTGAAAGCACTAGTTTAACTAAAAAAACACATATATACACTGTAACCTGTAATGCATCCAATGCATGTGGACGTCAGATGCACTTCGATTCTACCGGAAGATGTTTGATCACAGAGTTAGTATGAGCTCCACAGTTAGGACATGCTGTCGTATGATTTAATCGTGATTGTGTTGAGTTTACAGATGTTTGGCAACATTCGTCAGTGACTCAGGCTTCCCTTCTTGCCCGTCCAGAGTTCTCGTAGCTCCACCTGGCAGCCGAGGTCTCTGAGAGCGGCTCGACCCACGTCGCCGCAGTCTCTGTGAGCCGCCAGAGCCTGCGAGATCAGCGCCTCGGCTCCCATCTCCAGGATGAGCTGGCTGAAGTCTCGTGTGCGGGCCACCAGGTTCCTCAACAGCATGCAGGACTGTTTCTGGAACAGCGGGAAACAGGAGAGTGTAGTCACTAAAAGAATTTCATTAAACAATACAAGTAGCGGCTGGTTTGGTTTCCAGAGACAACAGGGAAGACAGGAATACTTGTTTAGAAGCTTGTTTTATTTATACATTTTTTAAGAAAACAGAGGGAACAGAAGTACAAAGAAAACAAAAAAAGGCCAAAAGGGCTTGTAAAAGTGTTTCTTATGGAAGAGGATTAGGACCAAGCAATAAAAAAATAAATAAAACCATCTCGAGATTAAAGCCATTATAACGTGAGATTAAACTCGTTAAATTGAGAAAAAGTCCAAATAAAATGTTGCGTATAAAAGCGTTAAATTACGAGAAAAAAGTTGTTACATTTTGAGAAAAAAGTCGGAATTAAATTGAGAATACACTCATTAAACTAAGAAAAAAAGTCGTTAAATTGAGAAAAAACTCGTAAAATTTAGAGGAAAAAAAAAGTCAAAAAAATGTTAAATTACGAGAAATAGTTAAATAGAGAAAAAAGTTGTTAAATTTTGAGAAAAAAGCCGGAATAAAATTCAGAATACACATTAAATGAGGAAAAAAAAGTCGTTAAATTTTGAGAAAAAAGCCGTAATAAAATTCAGAATACACATTAAATTATGAGAAAAAAAAGTCGTTAAATTTTGAGAAAAAAGTCAGCATAAAATGTTGAGAATAAACTCAATAAATTATGAGAAAAAAGTTGTTAAATTGAGAAAAAGAAAAGGGCTGGGTGCTTTATGCTTTTTTTTTTTTTTTTTTTTTTTTTTTTTTTTTTTTTTTTTTTTTTTTTTTTCTTTTTTTTTTTTTTATCTTAAAGTGGTTTTATTTTTTTATTATTACTTGGCCTTAATCCTCTTCCGTAGTTTCTCAAAACACAATAATAATAATAGTAATTAATAAGTTAAATTGACTATCAAAATCTATAGCAAATATATAAAAAGTAATTTTTGTCAGAAAAAAGTTGTATTCAAATCACTAGATTTGATTTTAGATTTTCTATTAGTTTTAGTACTTTTGTTATGTGTTCCTTTTCTTAAAAATATATTTGTATTATTTTAAATTTATTAGTTTTAGTTTTGTAGTGCATAAAGTTAAACTAAATGAAAACAAGAAATATTGCTGTGATGGAGAGACTTTGAAATTGTCTTTCATCAGTAGCTTGGCAACTAGCTGAAATAAAGTTTTAGATTTTTTATTTCAGTTCATGTTTATTTTACTTCAAGTAACAGAAATGTTTTGTTTTTGTTTTTTTTAAAAATTATTTAACTATATTTTATTGAATTTGTTAACTATAATAACCATCATCAAGTATTCACCAAGAAGCAAAATAAATAAAATAAAAATAAACAAAAGCATAAAAGCATTTGCTAATGCATTTGAGTCAGCGCACACACTGTGGGTTTACCTGCACATTAACTTCAGCTGGATGAGTCTTCATGGCCTGCAGGGCCGCCAGCACGCCGCCACACTCCATGATGACTTTACAGTTGTTGGGTTTGCGTAGAGCGAGAACACAGAGCGCCGCACATCCCTGCTCACACACCTGAACCCACAGCGCACAAACACAGCAAAAGACACTTTAACAAGTGAGTTTGTGAGCGGAGTGTGACAGATGGAAGTAATGGACGCTTGAAAACGCCATTCGATCACAGCAAAAAATAAATACATTTAAGAGATATTCACATAGAAAACCGTTATTTTAAAAGTGGCATATCATGAAAATCAGACTTTTCCAGGTTTTAAGTGCTATAATCAGGTCCCCGGTGCATCTACCAACCAAGGAAACGTGAAAAAGATGAACCCAGCAACTTTGTTTTGGTAAGACTTTTTCTGCAAGCGTCTGAAAAAACCAGCACGGTCTAGTGATTCACAAAGGGTCTATTATATAGTACCCCCTTAATCTGTAAGTTTATGTGTTTTCACAAGAGGACAGCGGGTTTGTACCAGCTGTTCTAATGCATGGAGAAGTTTGAGCAAAAACACACTAACTGTTCTGTGTTGGCCCTGCAAAGACGAGCACGAACCAGTTAGAGTTCCAGCTCAGAGGAGCGAAGAGAGAGGCAGTGCATTTATTGATTTATTTATTGTATATTAAGCTGCTGACACACAGATTTAATATAAACATGCAATTTCTTTCCCCACTGTTTACCTTCACAGACATAACCATCTGTTTTTGTAACTCGTGTGTGTTTAAGGTAAACTTGTGTGAATGAGAGCTTAGTTTAGTGCTCGCATGCTGTGACATCCGCTTTCTGTCCGTGTGCTTCGGATATGTGCACTCAGAAAACCTTATATAAGAAGTTTAAACTAATATGGTTTAAAAACGCATGATTTCAGCACGATAAACATGATAATCAGAACCAAAACATATGTTTTTAGCAGATATCAGCTGTAAAGGCGCAGCTCTATTCTGGAAAAGGGGGCGGGGAGCAGCAGCTCATTTGCATTTAAAGAGACAGGCACAAAAAAACAGCGTGTTTCTGCTTCCACTAAAAACAGGCATTTTCAAAATGATATGATAAATGATCTGTGGATATTTCGAGCTGAAACTTCACAGACACATCCTGGGGACACCAGAGACTTATATTACATATTGTAAAAAGAGGCGTAATATGTCTCCTTTAAATTGTAATAATATTTCACAGTGTTCCGTACTTTTTTATGAAATAAAATGCCAGCCTTTGCGGGAACAAGAAGAGACTTCTTTCAATAACATAAAAAACATACTGACCTCAAACTTTTGAACACTAGTGTATATAACTAGAAATGTAAATCTAGTGATTATATAATTAATATCTAATTACTACAAACTTTGTTTCATGCATTTTCTTTGTGGAAACAAGACTTGTTTGTTAATTATATGGTTATAACCATTACAAAAAAGTTTATAATTTAAAAAAAAAACTTTAAAATAATATTACAAATATCTCAGTATAATTCTACATTTCATATTTATTTCATTTTTTTGTTCTCATTATTTACATAAAACTTTAGAATTCTACTTAGGCCTGGTTTCACAGATAGGGTTTAGACTAAGCCCGGATTAGGCCATAGTTCAATGGACATTTAAGTAATTTTTATAAACATGCCTTAGAAAAAACATTACTGGTGTGCATTTTGAGACAAAATAAGCACTGATATATTTTAAAGGTCAGTCAGAGCAAGTTTCTTTCAGTTGAAACAGCTCAAAATAAAATTTTAGTCTAGGACTAGGCTTAAGCCTTGTCTGTGAAACCGGGGATTAATATTTCATTTTTTTATTCTTATTCATATAATTATATAATTCTTAGGTGGTATGTCCAACACTGAGTTGTCTATTAACATTACTGAATGTTTCTGGAAACAGCAGGAATGTGTTGAGTGTATGAAAACTCATTTACGAGTAATTTACTATTAAACAGTTAATTATTCAAGCATACACTTTAACTTACTAAAAGGTTTAAAAGCAGTTCAGAATTTGTGGACAGTAATTAGATAAGGCATTCTATTGCACTTCTGAGGACACACCTGTGCACTGGCCATGTGACGGTTCATCGCCATGACGATAAGCTCCGCCCCTCCGGCATTCACAATGGAATCTTTGACATCATCGTTTCCTGCGATGGCCTTCAGTGCGCTGAGCACCTGCTTCACAAGCTCCTGGAAGACAGAAGCATCACAACAACAAGACATTGGTTTGTGTTCATAGGAAACAATGCCGAACCTCTCGCTGATCCAGCAGCTCACCTGACGATCCAGACTGTCAGCCAGGAGTGCGATCATGAACGTCAGGCCCCCGAGGTCTACGATGTCCTGACAGAACTCGTTTCTCACGGCCAGACGGGACAGAGTAGCACAGAGTTCACTGAGCACTGCTGTGTTCCCTGGATGAGCTGAAAACCAGTCATAGGCAGGGTCAACGTTGAATAAATAAGCTTTCCATTGATGTATGGTTTGTTAGGATCGGACAATATTTGGCCGAGATACAACTATTTGAAAATCTGGAATCTGAGGGAGCAAAAAAATCTAAATATTGAGAAAATCATCTTTAAAGTTGTCCAAATGAAGTTCTTAGCAATGCATATTACTAATCAAACATTAAGTTTTGATATATTTACGGTAGGAAATTTACAAAATATCTTCATGGAACACGATCTTTATTAATATCCTAATGATCTTTGGCATAAAAAAAAATCAATAATTTTGACACAATGTATTTTTAGCTATTGCTACAAATATCCCCCAGCGACTTAACACTGCTTTTGTGCTCCAGGCTCACATATATGCATTTATTATAACTCTGCCCTGCATCATATTTCCTTAGTGAAATCCAATAGGTTTCTTACTAATGCTTCTATTGAACGCAAAAAATTGTCTATTTGTGTCACACTTTCATGAAAAAATTATGCATTTTGTGGCATTTTTGATTTCAAAAACCATTTTTAAGTCTATTTTGATTGCAAAAACAATAACAAAAATACAAGTATAACAAATACAATAAAAACCAGCAAACAAACAAACAGGTTATATTACGCAAGATTTTATAAATTAACATATGATAAAAATTCTAAAACTTTTTCTGGCAAAATTATACTAAATAACTCTTTAAGTGAGTTCACTTCATAAAAGGGTTTTTACATACATTAAATAGCACCACATACACATAAAAATCTACAAAATAATGTAATAGCGTAAAATATATCCTAATGTTTAAATTAATTACAAAGGTGATGGTCCTCATAAAACTCTATATAATAATACTTCACATTATTATTGTGTTTACTATCTATTTGACCAAATAAATGCAGACTTAGTGAACAAAGAAAAACAAAGAAAAAAGATCAACAAAAATAGTAATTATTCCAAATGAAGTGTGTGTTTTGGATAACAAAAAATATTTGCATATTATATTAATACAAACAGTAATATTGCCAAATATTATATAAAAAAAAAAAAATAAAAATGTAACTGATGTTTTGTTCGTTGACAAGTGCATTAACAGCGAAGATGTTGTTGATATTTTCGAACCCAGCATCATCAAATGAAGTAATATTAGGCCTTGTTTCTGCAAATCAACAAATCATATCACTACATTATCATATCACCATATACACATAAATCTACAAAATAATATAATATATCCTAATGTTTACATTAATTATGAATATGAAAGTCCGATTTGTCTTCAGTATTATTTCCATTTTAAATCAGCTTTTATCTTTTTGTAGTTCACTTAGTCCTGCGGTGTGAAAACTGAATTATTAAAAGGACAAATATTTCATGTAGCCTCTAAACGAATACGAGCTCGCAAAATGGTCAAAAGTTTCAGTTTTATAACTTTTTAGAATAATGTTGCAAAATATTACCGTTTTACTATATTTTTGATCAAATAAAAACAGCCTTGGTGAGCATAAAAAAACAAATCATAATTATTTTAAACAGTAGTGCATGCATATTTTTGGACCAAAAATACAGTAAAAACTGTAATATTGCCAAATATTATTAAAAAATATATATAAAACTGAAATTTTTGACCGCTTTTGTTATATTGATAAATATACCAGTCATGAAACTCTAGATGGCGCAGGCTGACGGGGTGTTAACGTAACTGATGATATTCAGAGAGTTAAACGACTTGGCACAAGCTGATTGGTTCATGTTGCATATGCAGCCAATGAGCTTACTGCCTTGGATTTATATGGCTGGCTAGCATTCACTTTGAGATTCCTGCAGCGTGCTTTCAGAGTTCTCCGAAACTCAACATCTAGATAAGTAAATGGTTTTCACTCTGTTTTCTGTGCATTATTGCGTTCGTCAGATGTACATTTTTAAACTAGAAAACAAGTTGCAAAACTACGTGCAGGTTATTCGCCCCCCTCCACCCCCCACCCGTGAGGAGGAATTACGAAGCTGTTACGGTTATATCAGGCAGTGGCATGCGCAGCAGCAGCAAGCAATTTTCCTGTTCATGTATGTGAGACAAACTGTCAAGGTTGCGGCTGTAAAACAGTAAAGTGAATTGGGGATTACCTTATTGGCCCAAAATCTCCAATGTATTTAATATCTTCTGTGGGCATTCATTTCTACATTAACCGCGAACGGATTGCTTTCAGATGCACATCACTAGTGGGGTTGGTTTGCAGTTGGCGTTTCACAGTTTTAAGTCAAGGTGAACCCGTATAACCGTCTTTCATAAACGTCATACTGTCAACAGCCTTACCTATTTTAATGAGCAACAGAAAATAATATGCCCACTTATACGTGTTCTCGTGCCGCATTGCAATGCACTCAGAAGAGGAAGCGCTCATGCTTAAAGGGGCCACATTTCTATTTCACTCGTTACCTTGGTTCAGTGGTAGTGAAGAGTTTATAATGAAAGTCATGTTTTAGTGATAGTTTAAAGATAATCATGTAAAAATATAAAATAGTACTAATAATAATAATTTCCAATCAGTAGCCCATGTGCAATGTAGTTAATAGTAGGACGCTCTTAAACTGGAATTTACTATGTGTGTATTCGGTTGGGCTTACAGCAATTATAGTACTTTCATGGTGTGTAGGTAGCAGTATCATAGAATTCAGATCACGTTATTAGCGAATTGTTAATTGCAGTGTGCATAGCAAATCAAGTCAAATTACTACTGTTGTTTATAGCAGCGGCAGCAGGAAGTATCTGGTTGTAACTTACATGAAATTTCAGTGATAACGCATGGGGTAAGTAACTCTTTTCAAATGAAATAGGCATTATTTGTTTGCGTTTCATTGTTTAATAAAGACGCTAGTAATTCTAAGGACTTTCGTGCAGCTGTAGCAGTAGGTTGCATAGCTATTCAGATCGCAATTTTAATAGCACGAATTTAATAGCAGCAGAATGGCATAGCAAATTCAGATGCATGTTAGAAATAATATTAGCAGCAGTCTGCATAGCAACCAATTATTATTGTTAATATAGCACGGGCAGCAGAAAGTACTTTGGTTGCATGAAATTTCAGCGATAATGCATGGATGAGCTACAGCAATTCTAGTACTTTCACAGAGTGTAGCAGCAGTATCCATAGAATTTCAGATTGCATTATTGGCTAATTATTAATAGCAGTATGCATAGCAAATCAAATTATGCATTGTAGTTTACACTTACATTATTATTTATTCATTTTTCAGACGCTTTTGTCCAAAGCGACTTACTATTGCTGAAGCTTCAGTGACTTAAAATGGATGGTATGTGAACTCTTCAAGCGAATAGGCATCATTTGCATTTTGTTTATTTAAAGGGGCTTATAGCAATTCTAAGTACCTTTGTGCAGCTGTAGCAGCAGTATGCATAGTATTCAGGTCGCATGTAGCTAATTTAATAGCACCAGCATGCATAGCAATTTCATATGCAATGTTAGAAATAATATTAGCAGCAGGAAGTCAAATTATTGCTAATATAGCAGCGGCAGCAGTAAGTACTTTAGTTGCTTGAAATTTCAGTTATTACGCATGGGGTAAGTTACTCTTTAAAGTGAAATAGGCATTTTATTAATTTGCTTCTTTAACAGGGCTTACAGTAGATTTTGTGAACTATTTTAAGCAAAATAGGCATTATTTGATTGCGTTTGCTTGTTAGTATAAAGAACTTATACTTTTGTGCAGCTATAGCAGAATTATGCATTGCATAGCTATTCAGATCACTAGTTTAGTGAATTTTAAAAGCAGCAGCACGCATGGCAAAATTCAGATGCAATGTTAGAAATATTAGCAGCAGTCTGCATGGCAATCCAATTAATGTTGCTAATATAGCAGCGGCAGCAGAAA